>JBBMEF010032844.1:0-15526 GCA_037832685.1 Sicyos baderoa | reverse complement strand
TATATATATATTTTAGTATGTTTCGGCCTAGCTTTAAAATATCTAAAATAGAAAAATAGTTCGTCATTGTTTTTTCATTCTTCGAATTCTCATTCTGAAAGAAAAAAAAACTATTCCTAAAATATATTGTATTTATACTCTCGTTGACAATATCAAATTAATAATTGGAATACAACACCAAAAAAGATAAATAATCACAAAATAAAATGCATAATTAAGTAACATAAAATTCAACCATCCCCATTCTCATTCTCATACTTATGGGGCATAATATGATTTCAAAATGTAAAAGCAAGCATAAAACTAATTTCAAAGTCATGCATAAAGGAGTCATGCAACATATCTATGTAAATGTTGAAGAGGAAAAAAGACTCATAGTTGTTTTATGGAAGGCAATTATGAAATCCTCATGGTTACTAAGTTGCCAACCCCCCAGGTATCAGACCCAGGAGTCAACTTTCCCGTATGAGCATTCGGTAACGAACAGGGCGTGGAAGAAGCAATCTAGTCATAAGTGGATATGCTGTTAGCTCTACCGGAGGCGTCGGAAGTCTCTCAGGCTAGACCTTACATCCTGATCCAAGCAAGCATAGGAGGGAAGGTTTTGAGTTTTGAAAATATCCGGAGAGATTCTTTCTCAAGATGTCGTTAAAGCTCTATTCTAATTGACGAAGTTAACATATTTTATATAATATAAATAATAGCAAAGTCATTCACTAAAAAAACATCTGGACAAGTAAATTAACAAAAGAAAAACTACACAACATAAGAAATTAATTCTAAGGTAGATTACTACCATAGATTGAATTCTCCACTTCTTAATCCTTCAATAATCTCTTCAACACTAAACAACTTGATCAGTGTTGACACTGTTCTTATAAATGTATAGAAATCTAGTTGAATATAATACTCTAAATGCAATGTTCTCAGCATTCAACATATATCATGCAAATATACATGGTCATTCGTGATCAAGTAATAAGTAAAAGTTATCTCTCACAAAGACTAGTGCAATCAATTCAAGTGCTAATTAAAAAGTCAATAACATAAAAATAAAGAATATTTTGAGTGATGGAATGAGTTGTCTTAAACGTAAAGTAACGTATCATGCAATGCAAAATTAAATATTACAGACACAATCCACAAAAAGTACCATAACAAATTAAACAGAATATGAATATGAGTCGACAATTCACTCTAATAAGCAAATGTCATCTCTAGTCTCAAGTTTGTGGGTAATGAAAGGAAATGCATATTGAAGATAAAATGAGTAGGCATCAAGTTACAACAGAATCGAAAAATATCCTAAAATTTTCAAATAACTAAGAAAAATAAAGTATTTCCCAATATTTTTGGAAATGAGTAGGCATGGATACCATCATTTTAAAACAACTTCTATATCACTTTTAACCAAATAAAAACTAACTTCAAAATTGTCTCACAAATTTTCAATCATACATACATACGTGGAGTTTAAGTACGAGTATAATCTATATATACACTCTGAGTCAGTATATATCTATAGAGTTAAATTCAGTATTTTCATAAGAAATCTTGACTAATTTGACTTTTTAAGTCATATATTCAAATTCTAGCCACCTAATTGCAATAAAATGTTTTTTTTAAAAAAGAAGTGAATAGAGATGAACAAGAAAATACAATAAAAATAGATACTATATGACTGAAGAACCCAAAAAAATCGATATCATAATACAAATAACCGTGGGAAAAGGGAACTAAACTATTCACAGATGGCAGCTTGCAGCAAGCAAAAAAAGAAGAAAAAAAATTCCCTTTTAAAAATCACTTTTGTTTCTTACTATATAAGCCCTATTGGCCAAATACACATTCCTTTTGGCTTTTGCAATAACAAATTCCAACTGAAAATCAAACAACTAAAAAAATTAATCATCATTGGAATTCGACTAACTTTTTTTTCTTTTTTCATGCTTCATTTGTTTACATATTACCATTTTCATCAACTGATGACTCGGAGGCTGAGTCATCAGTTGTCGAGTTGGATACGACCTCTGATTGGCTACTATTTTCGCTGTCTGAACATGTCGAAGTTTTGTCATCGCCACGTTGTTTCAAGAACCAATACATAATACTTGCAGTTAAGGTGAGGATCATCTTTTGGTTCACCTAATAGCAGAGAACACAATGAATGTTAATAGTAATTGGACTTTAATATTTAGCCTAAGATATTAACATTTAAGTTTAATTTAAAGTATCAAAAAAAAGTTTGTTTTTTGAAAACATGACGCAAATCTGATTCTTTATAAAAAAAAATAGTCAGTTAATTCAAATGATCGAATATATAACCTTTTAATTTTTCAATCTTGAAAGCTCATTTTGTCGACTCAAACCTTAATAGAGTAGACTAATTTAACCTTTATTTATACCTAAAGTCAGCTCATCCCCCTCTTTTGCCACACATAAAGAAAACATATCATGTGATAAATTCTTAACGTTTAGTAATTATAGAAAAAAAAACTACCACTTTTTTTAATTCACTATATTTGAAATGTGGAGGAGTTTTAAATAAGTAACTTCTTGATTACTAGATATTCGTTGGAGCTCCCGCTCTTTTTTACATAAAACTACACAATTTTTAAACCCTAAAAACCAAAATTATATATGTAAAAAGTACAAACTAGCAAAATCTAACCAAACATTTGCCTTGAAAATTGTCAGTTCTTGGTTTCATCTTTTTATTTGCAGTTTTTTTAATCCAATCCTTAATCAATTCATTCATTGACAATTAATTAATCAGATAAAGAAGGTATAAAAGATTTGAGTTTGAGATGATAATACCTCAGTGATGTCTTCAGGAAGCAAAAATATGGAACATCCAAGCTTCCTTGCAATGCTAATGATGTAAGTAGCGTTCATCTTTTTCTCCTCGTCTATGGTCGTCATCATTACAGAAAAAGAACAAAATATTAGAAGAAAATTGGTAGACACGTGGGGATGTCTTTTCCATAATGCATCATCAAAAAATGTTTCGAATTTAAAATTACCAACTTTAAATGAAGTTTTTTTTTTAATATATTCATCACTTTTATGTCAGTTTCCGCACACCTTTAACTGCCCGATCCTACGACATGTGAATGTCAAAAAAAAATCGTATAAATCATTTCTTAAGTAGTTGGTTATTATTGAACCCATCACCTTATATACTCCAAAACTTTTTTTGATCAATTGAGTCACTCCATGATTATTATCTTATAATTATATAAGTATTCTCTTCTGATTTGAACAGCTGTATAATAAATCAAACCCTCGTGTTGACCGTTATGTTCGGTCATTTCTTTTTTCCAGTTTGAAAATTTAACTTGTTATTTTTTTTAGAGAGAAAATTTAGGCCCCGTTTGATAACCATTTGATTTTTTGTTTTTTGTTTTTGAAATTTAAGCCTATTTTCACTCAAATTTACTACGATGTCTTCTACCCTTCCTACGATATATCCATCTTTCCTTAAGAAAGTAAGAATACTAACCAACTTTTTTAAAAACAAAAAAAGATAGCTTTCAAAAGTTTGTTTTTGTTTTCAAAAGTTGGCTAGTATACTCCTATTTTCTTAAAGGAAGGTGGATAAATTATAGAAATGGTGGAAGACATGGTAGTAATCTTGAGTGAAAATAGGTTTAAATTTCAAAAACGAAAAATAAAAAATTAAATGGTTATCAAACGGGGCATTAACTTGTTATTAACAGTTTGTTTGTTTTGAAGTTTTCATTTCTTGAACATATCAAATCATTTTAAATACTAAGAAGATAGTTTCTCAAGATTCATGCTTAATCATTATTATATATATATATTTTAAAAAATTAACTAAATTAGAGATCTAGTTTCAATTTGGTTCCTATAATCTAAAATCAAATACTTTTATTTTTAATATTTCATTAATGATCATTTTTGTGGTTGTATGTTTTTTTAGTTATATTTATATTCATGTTCGTTTACGTGAAATTAAAACAATATTTTATCAATTTATTAAAATTTAAAATTAGTCTAATCATGATTTTAGTCAACTTTATGTAATGTAATTAACGACTTTGTTATTTCCAAATTTAAAAGTTTACATTATTGAAATATAGAGCTAAAAGTATTTGATTTTAAAATATGTTGGCCAAATAGAAGCTAAATCCAAATTTAAGGACGAAAAATATACTTTTCCCTATTTTTTTTTTGTTTTATTTAAGGTAAAGGAATGCATCATAAAAGCATACCGGTGGTTCCTTTGGTAACAAGACTCCAATTGACCGCTCTAGGCTGCACTGAACTTAGAAGTTCCAGGAAAAATGTTCCATTTGACAAGCTTTTATCCTGTACATACATATTAGGATATAATAATTAGTGATTAGGGAGTATCATCAATAACGGTATTAAATGAAAATATCATTCAACTTATTTCATTTTATATTTTTCTTCTGAGGGTTACTTTTTTTTTCTTTCAATATAAATAATTAAAGACAAGTTAATTGAAAACAAATATTTCAATGGCATAAAATTGATCAACAAACTTCATCTTTCAAAATATAATAATCACCTGCACTGCCAACAAGAGTGTAGATATTGTCATTTTAGTTTAGTCTTTTTATGTCCATGCTTTCTTTTAATTTTTAAATGTTATGTTCTAATTTCTAGATGTGGCATAAACAAATAACTTCACTTCATTATTTCAAAAAATAAAATAAAATAAATAAATAACTTCACTTCATCGTTCAAAACTTAGTGGCTAAAACAAATGGCTAGATCTATACTCAAAATCAGATTGTAAGTGATAGATTTTCAAAATCATGTGCACTATCAAAGAAATTTAACATTAATAAGGGTGTGCAGTGCAAGAGTATAACTTAGGTATAAACTAATAATTTTCAAAATCATGTGCACTTACAAAGAAATGGTTAAAACTTTGCATTTTTTTTTTTTTTTTTTTTTTTATAAAAATAGCATTAAAAGCTCTAACTAACACCAATCTAATGTGACTTTCAAAAAAACAGTAAGAATGGTGTAAGAGTACCTTAAAACTATCCATGCGACACTGACTCCCAGAACTCCTGACTTTGTTATTCGCCCATTGCCAAATATCAGCATCAATGATTTCCTTTCCAAAGGAGTGGAATCTTAAGTTTTTTAAAAGTTGAAGGATGTTGCATCTCATCAGTTGCCACAAGTAAGCTGAAAAGAAAGCCAGAAAATTTCACCTAAGCAACATGTTAAAGGGGAATAATATGTCCAAATCTAATATTAAACTCTGCAACTTAAAATTCTTATAAATTATCAAACTAAGCTGAAAATCCTCTTTAGTAATTATGTCTGTGTAACAGGATGAAAAATCAACTGGCTTACCCAATATTAATTTTTTATTCCCTTGCACGATATCATTTCCAGCAATATTAACCAGAGAGAACTTCAATTGCTTCCCTATTTTGACAACTTGGTTGCAGTTTTCTACTTTTCTGAATGGCATTTTAATTGGAGGCTTATTTGCAATCTTCCAATTAACAATTCCTGGAGACACCTTGTCTAGCGTCTCAAGAAGAATCCACCTGAAAAATGAAGGGGAAAAATATTTATTTCACGGTGCGAAAGTTCTTCGGTGTTAAAAAATGAATGATATTCAGAGATTTACTCGAAAGAACAATCAAGAAAATAATATTGTATCCTATTTTAGGTCGATAAAATAATATCATTAAAAAATAATATATTTTCAAAAAAAAAAAAGATAAAATAATATGAAAAAATAATAATTTTTACCCATTTCTTAGATCCTCAAAGACATTATTGATATAAGTTGAAAGGCCCATGCTATTTATCCATAAACGGAATGCTCTCTCTTCTCTGGAAATTTGGGTGTCATCTGGCATTGTCTCTATAAAAGATATTTGTTTTGTCTGCGTAGATAGCCCATTCCTACAAAGTATGGTAAATAGCATTGGCAAAATTAATGATAATAGACAGGTAACAATAAGGTACAAAAGTAGTGAGCATGAGAAAAAAACAAACAAACAAACATCGTAGAAGTCAATAGTTCGAGGACAGCTAACAAAACAAAGTATTTAAATACGTACTGAAATCCAAGTTGCATGTCATTTTTTACAGAATTCGTCATTTGTTAGTGTATATGCATGTATAGCATGCAAATTAGGACAGTAATTTTGCATTCATGTTAGAATCTCACAATTGTCCCACGTTAGAAGAGTGAGGAGCCCTACAAGCATTTATAAGATATAAGGGTTACTCCCTTCATAACCAATTGGTTTAAGGTGGAACCTCATATTCTCTAATGTATCAGAGCTCATAAAGTCGAAACGGATATTGGTCCAATAAAAGTGAAATTGGGTTCCTATTCAAGATTGGTGAGCTCAAAAGAGACACTATCTTGAGGGGGCATGTTAGGATCTCACAATTGTCCAACATTGAAAAAGTTGGGAGTCCTACAAGCATGCATAAGAGATATGAGTTACTCCATTCATTGCCAATTGATTTTGGAGCGGAACCCCATATTCTCTAATACATATCATGTTTATAGGTCTATTTTATAGAACAAACACAGCACAAACTAAAACGGGTGCGCGTAGTTCATCGTACAATAATATAGGATGCAAATATTTAGAATGACCTTTCACCAGATAAAATCATCCATAGAATTGGATTGTACAAAATAAGAACCAAATGCAGCTCTGCTCAAGGAGAGATTCTTAGCTCACCTATGCTGAAAGATATGAGCAACGAAAGCGAGGTTCAAATTTGGCGAGCCTTCCACAATATCTCTAGCTGTGAGATATCTTTTGCAACCCATCTTGTCTGCTTGTTCAAGAACCAACTTTGCTCGTTCTAAAGAATCCTTCACTGTCAATATTGATGGGTTACTGTGCTCAGGTGCAAGAACTTTTAAAAGGTAAGCATATGCTTCTGCATCCTGCAGGACAGATATCTCACATGTTCAAAGAAATGTCTATAAAAGAAAAATAAAAATATATACTATTTAGAACAAAATTTATATGCACTATAATGTCAGGCAATCAATATCCAAGCTAACTTCTTCACTTTTGGTGAGGGAAATATAGGAGGCTCAGCTTATGTTAGTAACAATAGCAGATGTGTAATGAATCATCCACTTACAGAATTTAAATGTGAACATAATCGAAACAATTACATTTTGTCAAACGCTAGCGGATGGAATGAATTCACAGTTTCATGTTCTGGTATAGATCTTTGCATATCCTACTAGAATATAGAAATATCAAATGCGAACTTCTTTATTAGCATAAGGTAGTTATAAAACACAGATACTGATTTCTAGTGCCCTACAGGTTGATATGAATTTTGTGCCAACAGCTTCCAATCGAAATTGGGAAAGTAACTGTGTGCATAAGAGCTATAAATTTGCAACTGTAGATCAATTTACCAAATAAAATCAGTATCACAGGAAAGGAGAAAATCTGAACAGGTCTTGAAATAAGAAATATTTTTAAACAAAAAAGTTAAGCATCCATTTCTACCTTTATGTCAGAGGAGAAGTTTGTTACTGTCTTTCTGTATCCTCCTTTCTTAAGTTGAAAATTCATCCACCTCAATAAGATCTTTTCTGGAGGTAGGCTCATCAACTCCTCCACATCCTGGCAGTTAGAGAATTCAATAATGACTTCCAAATAATCTGTTGCTGTTGCTAAGAGATCTGTAATAGTAAGGCTTTCTGTAACAGAGAATATATAAGGCCATTATTACCTTACTATCACCAACCAATTCCACCAACTGAGGGGTCTTTTTAAGGTTGAGGTCTGCCAATAATTGTATCTGATACAATAACCATTAGGAGGAGTGAATTAATCTAATCATAAAACTTTTGCAAATGTGTAACATAGAAAAGTTGTGATAATTGATCTATGCTAGAAGTCTGTATATATATATATATATATAAATTAAATAATAGCATTGTTAAAAGCTCATCGCAGTATTTTACCTTGATAATCTGAGATATAAGTCCGAGTACAAGATGCCGCTGCAAATGAAAACAGATGATTTAGAACTCATTCTGATCAGTAAGGTTGAAAATATTACTCCGAATATAATTTAAAAATAACTTGAGAGGAATATGTCTCCGGGGCTCTTTCTATTCATTCATAAAGAATTTGATTACTTTAGAACATGATGAATAAACTAGACAATGAACCATTGTGGAGTTGTCTAGTGGTCAAAGAGGGCCTTGAAGTGCTTAAGGTAATGAGTTCAATCTATGGTGGCCACCTACTTAGGAATTAATTTCTTATGAGTTTCTTTAACATCCAAATGTTATAAGGTCAGGCCCGTGATGAGACAGTCACACATATAAAAAAAAAAAGAATAAACTAGTCAATGAATTTTCACATTGTGTAACTCAATATTGCAGTACCATTTTGGAAAGTGAAATTTCAGCTAGAAGACTGAAAAGGACTTATAGCTGCCATAAAAAACTTAAATCGTCTTAAAAAGTAACTATTTCGTCAATTCATCACATAACCAATAGGTTAAAAAAAAAAAAAAGATTTAGCGTCTAAGATTGAGAAAAAAAAGTTGAAGGAAATAAAGAACAGATAAGGCTAAGAAGCAGGGGAGTCAATTAACAAGAAAAGGAAAAACTGTCTAAGTCCTATCAAATTCTGATTAGACCTATCAAATTTTTGTCCAAACCCCATAATTTCATTTGCTCGTTCCTCAATATTGATTCACTTGCTTATCATGTTTCAGCATTATGGTGTTTTTAATCAAATACTCCAAAGTTGAGTGATATGGAAAATTTAGTAGAAATAACTTCCTTACTATGTTTATTATGATAGCAAAAAGAAATATGCATACCCTTCCTTCAATAAAATCCTGTGTCCCAATGTTTACTACGGTACATCCAATGGCCTTGGCAGAGTTAAGGCAAAGTGTATGATTTTCATTTCTTTCCCAAGGATTGAGCACAGCCTTTGTATTGATTGCACGATCATCAATAGTTCCAGGAACCGCCACATTGATTAGTTTACTGTATCCACCCCACCAATAACAGAATCTATCACTGTAATCGAATCCAATCAAATTAAGAACAAATGTAACTAAACGAGAGAGAACTCACCAGAGAAGAACACCGTCCTTCGCAATCTCGAATAGATTATTCGTGGAAGGGTCGATGGGGAGATATCTCTTGAGAAATTTATCTTGTGAAAGGTAACTGTTGATATGTTCGACATAAGACGCCTTCTCCGATTCGCTAATTGTATGAAGCAAAGTAGTGGTGGCCGCCTTCAGAAATGCCGATGAATTTTTCGCACCAGGTCCAGTTCTAGCACTTGCATGAGCTTGCAAATTCAAATAAACCTGCCATGTTCATAAGAAAATCATCCAAGTTAGATACATCCGAATTTCCTATTCTGTTTTTTTCGACATTTTCATGGAAAAACTTGAGATAGATTGAACATGAACATGATCAGACAGTCCATACTTTAAGGAAGAATTCATAATCGACTTCGTCATCCTGATTCTGATACAAATCTTGAATAAAGGAAGCTCTCTCTTGCTCCGTTAGATTCTCTCCGACAACTTTAAGCCTCGACATCTTGGAAGCCAAGTCTCCAAGCGTAAGCCTCCCTGTCTCTCTTTTCATACTCATGTACTGCGAAAATACAATCAGATCCAAACCAAAAACACTAAGAACCGATTGCTTCGAAACCAAAAAAGCTAAATCAAACACCAGAAACAAATCAAGATTGCTACAGAGCGATCTTCACATCAAACCAAAAACACTAAGAACCAATCGTTTCAACGCCGAAACAGCGAAAACATACACCAAAAACAAATCAAGAACGCCAAAGAGAACTCTTCATATCAAACCAAAAACACTAAAACTAACCGTTCCATAAGACCAAAAACAAATCAAGAATGCTACAGATTGCTCTTCACATCAAACCAAAAACACTAAGAACCAATCGTTTCAACACCGAAACAGCGAAAACATACACCAAAAACAAATCAAGAATGCCATAGAACGCTCTCCACATCACATCTAAAGCAAAACGAAATTCACAGAAAATAATCAAAACAGAAAGAAAGAGATGAAGTACATACATGAGAGTTGAGGCTACGGAGCTCGACTTGAGTGAACTGGCTGTGGAGCCATGGATCTGAGACGAGAATGCCAACGTAGCCGGACATAGCTCCGGTTTCCAGCAAAAATGCCGATAACGATTCTCCTTCTTCTTCAACTCGTTGTTGATTTTCGCTTTAGGTTTCAGAGATTCAGAGAAGGAAAAAAGGAAGAAGAAGAGGAGGAATGGCAAATGGCGATGGTAGGCCAAAGCTTCGAAGCTGTCAGAATTTCAAAGTTTTGTTGGGGAGGAGAGAGAAATAGAGAGAGGAGAGAGAAAGAATTCAAATAATGACTTCACTATCCCCATTTCACTTTCTCTCTTTTTTTTCAAATAAAAAAAAAAGAAAGAAAGAAAGAAGCAACAGAGAAGTGAGCGTTGTACTCAAGTTGGGCCCACTGTTGTCGTTTAGATCATTTTTTATTTTTTTTTATTGTGACTAAAATGCCCTTTTAAACGGCTAAATAAAAAAACCTCCAATTTTGACCTCTTCATTTTCATTTCAAACTTATCAAAGACCTCTAAACGGCTAAACATACGGAGTGATTTCGGGTCTGTTTTTATCGGTTTTTTGTCAAGTTGATGATCGAACTAATATCTTTAATTTTTTAATAGTTGAGTTCGAATCGTTATTTAATAAAATACAAAATTATTAGATTGATTTTTAATTGGTTCGGTTCGATTTTGGTTGAGTTTTAGATTTTAGAATTATATTAAAATAATTAATGAATCCATTTTTTTCCTCTTCATTTTTTCTGTTTTGTTTTTAGATAACAAACAATTTCATTGTAAAATACAAAATTACATAAAAGATCATATATCAACCATTCAAATATAAATAGTCAACGCTACCATAATCACTCAAATTCAAATTCCAAAGAGATAATGACAAGTAATTTATGAAAAAAAGTAAAGTTGGGAAAAGTTATTTGTAAAATAGATAAAAAAAAAATCACCCTAAAACATTTATATTTATTGATCTTCAAGACTATTAGAAATCTTCTAAATAATTGAAAGAATATGATTTTTTAAGATTTATTTCGATTCAGTTTGGTTTTTAATGGTTTTTAAAAATAAAAATCGAAACAAAACCAATATTTTTCGATTGTTTTAAACTGCAAATCGATATTAATTAGATTCGGTTTTTCGATTCTTTTTGCTTTTGTTGCACCCCTAAAATAAACCCTCAATTTTCACGTCTTATTTTCCTAAACGGCTAAATAAACCCTCAATTGTGATTAGAATTTATTTTGGATGACAACCTTTTGGTTATCTATTTTAATAATAGATTTTTATCGGAATATTACATCCCTTACAAAATTTTGAGTATATGTTTTGTTTTAACATGTTTCAATTCAATTTAATTTTAGATTGAAAATTATTTATGACATTGATTGAAAATTATATTGATTGTAAACTATTGGCGACATTAATTGAATATTGTTTGTAGCATTTATTTAAGATTATATGTGCATTAATTGATGATTATTTGTTGTACTGGTCATCAGGCTCATTGACTTTTTTGATCTTTTTACTACGTTCACCCCAATTCTATGTTGTTATGCATGAATTTCTTCTTAAAAAATTGTTACTCATTAAAAAAAAAATTAATTATAAAAGAAAAATCTCCTACTTTTCTTTCAACCGTGTACAAAAGAACCAACAACTTAGCAACTTGGACTATCCAACTCAAACTGTAAGGGTTGGGTTATGATTTTAAAATTTTTGTTGGATTGAGTTGGTTCTATAGTTGACCAATTTTTTACTCGTTCAACCCTATTCAACCCGAATTTAGAATAATATATATATATTAATTAATTTTGAGATGTAACTCTATATTATTTAACATGGTATATTAGAGTTCATTAAATCTAAATAAATATATTCTCTTAAAAAAATCTAAACAAATATATGGTTCACAAAAAAAAAATTGAAATCTAATTTAATGATAGAAGGTACCATGTTGAGAATAAGGGTGCAACAAAAAAACCGAAAAATTGAAAAATCGAACTGAACCAATTCAATGATCAGATTGAATTTTTAATACAAAGTTGGACATATCGGTTTGTAATTTGAAAAAGCTGAATAAGATTGGTTCGGTACCAATTTTCATTTTAAAAAATCAATAAAAGCGTACGAACGGAAATATATATATTGTCAATAAATTCTAAAGATTTCTAAAATTCTTAAAGATAAATAAATATAAATCTCTTAAAGCATGTTTGAGACACCGATTTAATTATGATAGATGGATGGTTTTAATAAACGATGGGATATGATAAACGGTGAAATATTATAAATGGTGTTTGAGAGGTTAATTAATTATGATAGATGGATGATTTTAATAAAAGATGGGATATGATAAGCGGTGAATTATTATAAATGGTGTTTGAGAGGCAGGTTATTATAATATGGGTTATGGATAAACGGTTTTGAGGGACTGATTATTGTAAGAAAAATAATATAGCTAAGGTTTATATAAACGAGCACGCATATTTAGATAATCAGGCACACAAGTTTAGGTAACGACTGACTATAATAAATGTGAGGTAAACATGAGTTATGTTATTATAACCAACTCGTCCGTTTAGATAAACAGGGGCCCAAACACACCCTTATTATAAATGTTTTTTATCCTTCAAATATTAATATATTTTCCAATTTACTTTTCCAACTTTACTTTTTTCATATTGCTTGTCATTATCTTTTTAGAAAAGGGATTTAGATGATTATAGTACCTAAATTATTTAAATTTGAAAAGTTGAGTATATATATATATATTTCTTTTTTTTTATTACATTAATTGGAGGTGGAGAAACTCGAATGAATTTTTATATACTTTCATATTTAGAATGAATTTTTATATACTTTCATATTTAGAATGAATTTTTTTCTTATCTAAAAAATAAAACAAAAAAAATGGAAAGGAAAAATAGATTCATTATTTTTTATTATTATTAATATAGTACTAAAACCAAAAACCAAACGAAAACCAAGCCAAATCAAATGGAAATCGACTCAATAATTATGTTCTTTATTAGACATTGATTTGGATCCAATGATATCGATTCAGTTGTCGATTTGATACAAAATCGACAAAACTTAAACCAAAATCACTCTCAGTTGAGCGACATATCAACATATTTAAGATTTTAAAGAGAGAAAATTAGACAAAGTTGGAGAGGGGGAAAAAAACTTGCGTAAATAGACAATACCTAACGAATTAAAAAACAGAAAATCTATGTAAAACAAGACAAAGAAATTTGAGTGTACTAAAACATAAGAAATTTCCGGACAAGGTAAGATGCAATAATCAAATACGCTAAATATAACAAAGTAAATCGAATGACAAGGTGAAAAGAATTCTATAAAATGAGAAATTTAAATTTCTACTATAATCAATTATTAGGAAAATAGTTTAAAAAATAGATTAACATTATTACTTTTCTCTCACAAGAATTATTATTGTGAAAGGATGGCATGGGCAGTATGAATGTCCAAGAAGTGTCCTTTTAAAAAGAAAATAATAATGGAAGAATTTAAATTATGTTAGTGACAATAATAAAGTAAATAATTAGGGAGGACAATAAAAAAGCACACTTGTCTATTTTCTTTGAAGCTCCCTCACTCCTAATCATATTGCAAAGTACAAATTATACTATACTTAATCTAGAAAGAAAGTGCTCTTAAAAAATAAAGAGTAGTTAATGAGACTCTTAAATAAGTTTATTGGATTTAGTTATCTATCGATGAAATCTCATTATCTATATGTAATAAATTGATGTGGTATATTCATATCATATCATATCAATATTAAGAATTAGCATTATTCATAGGAAATAAAATTTATGAATGAAGTCAAATATGTTTACAAACAAAAATATTTGGTTATCAAGAAAAAATCAAAGATTTTAGCTTTTCTAAACCATGTCTTTTAGTCGAGAATATGGGACTAACAAGCTCAATAGAATCGAGAAGCCAATGACATGACCAATTTGTAGCACTCTAGTAAGCCATCTTGGTTTTCGTCTGGGTCCCCCACCCTTAATTTTTGTTGAAATCTAAAAGTCTCATATGTTGTTTTTTCTATTATCATGCAATAATCTTATATCAATGGAGTTGTTATCTTCTCCTTATATATCTAAATTTTTTTATCTTGACTTAGCAATGTAGGATTTTGTTTATATGCATGGACAACATCTCCTTGAATAAAGTATATTTTGAACCCTTGGAAACCTACCTCCTTTGTGTACATCCAAAACCATTACAAGGTTGGTTTTAGATTGGTAGTCTTCACCCACATTACTAAGTTAAAATTCAAATTATGATACTATTTGTCAGAGATAATGAAACGTTCATATATCTTCATATTGATATGATATTATTGACTTTAAAAAAAAACTCTTATAACTTTATATTTGATCATCATCTAAAAGACTTCATAACAATAGAGATGTCATCTCATTTTTATATATATTTAAGATTTTCCTCCTAACTTAGGAACGTTGGATTTTGTTCTCTTATTTACAAAATGTATTTCACACCAAGTTAAAATGAAGATTATTTATGAAAAATAACAATAACTTAGGTGTATTATATATTCATAAATTAGAAAGGTTATGATTGGAATTTCCTGACCTCAAAACAATAAAAAGGCTAAAGGAAAGAAAATTTCAAATTTTCGTATTTTTTGCTGTTGTTTCTATTTTTTAAGTTCAATATTCGATTTATGTTATTTGAATAAATGGCTCTATTATTCTCTCAAGGACGAAAGTACAAAAATACCCTTAACGTGAAACGCACAACAACACTAGAGCAAGAAATGATAGCTATGAAGTGAAAGGTCAAGTTCGAGAATTCGAAACATGGAACCGACACGTGTCGATGTCCGAAAAATTCAAATTTTACGTCAAAAGAAATAGGGTAGCTTCGTCATTTAAGAAGGCGGCAAAGTTTGGGAGCTTTCTCACCGAAAGAGATATTTGATTTAAGAGAAATTATAGTTACTAGAACTATTATGAAAATTAATTGCAAAATTAGGTAGTTAAGTTTTTTTTTTGCAAATTTGTATTTCCATTTAATTTTTAAATTTAAATATTCTTCTTAAATTCGATTTTGCCTTTGGAGACATTAAATGTAGAATTTCGAATTTTGTAATAATAGTATTAAATGCATGATTTTTAATTAATCACATTCCTTTTATAAATGTCAACTCTTAAATGATTTTTTATTTTTATCTCTCTTCTTTATTCATTCCTTTTACGTTTTGTCCATCTTCTTCATCTCATACACTATTTTCTTTTCTTTTCTTTTCTTCATTTTCGAATTCTATTCTCATCATTTTCGAAATCTCGTTCGTCACGTAATTCAATCGAGCATTTCTTGTTTGACTACACCGTATAATCTGT
>JBBMEF010032823.1:0-15527 GCA_037832685.1 Sicyos baderoa | reverse complement strand
CTCCTGTTTTCACCAAACGGACGCGATTTTCATCCCGATTTCGATTCTTAAATAAAATTAACTCAATAATGGATCAAACCAAACGATCTTACCTCAATCCCCTTGAATTCCAACGTTCTCGAGACGAAACGAGCCTTGATCTCTTCACACAAAACTCTGATTCGATCCGAACGAAGAACAATTGCCGTCCCGGAACGCCAATCGATAAAGGAGCACGATCAAACCAAGAACGTTATGGGATTTGGGTGGATCTGAGAAGAAGGAAACCAATGGAAAGAAACTGGAATGAAAGACCTCTGGGAATTGAATCGATCCAGGCAGAATGGATGCAGATGAAGCGATAAAATGAGATCCCCAAAAAGCTGTAACAAATAACCTCCCTTAATTGTAGGCCATTTTACCTCACGACTGATTAACCAATAAATCAATTAATTAAAAAAAAAAAAATAAAAGCAAGGGAAGTTACCTTATTAGGTGGAGAGGGATTTGACGGGTTGTTACAATAGTGGAACCTCCACCAACTTAATATAAACATAAGTTTCAAAAAAACAAAAACAAAAACTTAATATAAACGCAATTAATGAATCAGTTTTGTTTTCGTGTTTTTATTTAATTTAGTGTTGAAACTGTAGCTTCGTCTATTCTGCTTTTCCAATAATTTCACCTAGCTTAATATTTTCTTCACATTTTACGCATATTATTACGTGTGTTTATAGTTTTCTGTTAATCTATCTTTAAGTATAGTTATTTTTCTATTTGTGCTAGTTTGTGCGTATATTTCTAGAAAATTAATTTATAGATAAATAATTACTATAGATTGAACTCATCTCTTTAAGCACTTTAAAAAGAAATTTGACTACTTAAATTACTCCATGATAGTTTCACAAGTTGTTGTTGAATATAAGATAAACAAATTGCAGTTATGTTCACCATTTTGTTTTACAGAACCCTTACCACAATGCATAGCAAACTCATATCAAGTACGAGATCGAAGTGTCGACCTCTAAAATAGTAATGTACATTTTTCAATTTGTCGAATTGATCATTTCCAACCTTATTTAATAGACGAGGTTAATGATATTAGAAAAATGAAAGACCTTATAACTTTTATAATAAAAATGTAAACTACTTTTTTAATTATCAATTGATTTTGAGATACAATCTTATATTATTTAAGAAAATATCAAAATTTATTAAACTAAATCATGTATTTTTGGTTCAAAGAGACATCATCTTGAAGGAGCTGTCGAGGATTTTAGATAGATTACACCTTTCATTACCATTATCAATTAATTTTTGATGAAATTTTATATTATTTAATAATAAATGTATTTTTTTTTTTTTTTGAAAAAACAAATTCATTAAGCAGCCACTAACAGACTGTAAATAATACGACTCCAACGGAGAGCCCAGAAAAGGAGGGAGATTCCCCCTCCAAAAACCCTCACAAGCCTCCACAGAAGAGGAGGAGGGAAACCAAGAACACCTTAACGACAGAGTTTGTTTGGCTAAAAAGTCAGCCACCAAATTACAAGACCTAATACAATGCGAGATATTCACAATCTCGAGAGACGATAAAAGACATCTAATATCAACAAGAATATTGTTAAACTCAGAAAGATCAAGACTAGTGCCCGAAATGGAATTAACAATCTCGAGGGAATCAGACTCAATCAGAATAGGAGGCAGCCACCGTAGATCAAGCTCCTCAATATGTCTCAAGCCTTCACGTAAGGCCAAATCTTCCAACGCTTTGACCGAGAGATTGCCCAAGCCCTGCCTCGACCCCATCAACTTTGGACTATCCTTCCAATCACGGACAATCCAGCCAATACCGCCTCCGCTATGGCCCAAAGAAGCATCAACATTCATCTTCCAGCATCCTTGAGGAGGCGCTTTCCACTGATCCTCCACCCTCAGTTTCGGTTGAGTAGCACCTTTCGAAAATCCTGCAATCAGACATAAATGAGATTAATCTCTCTTAAAATCAGATCCCGAAGGATATGAAACTCCAACTTAGTCTTATCATGATAAACTAAATTTCTGAAATTCCAAACCCCCCAAATTATAATAAATGTGTATTCAAGCTTCACAAATGTTGCAGGTGTTATAGGAGGATTTTTTTTTTTTCCTCCTAAACTCTTATCTAATCTAAATAGTTAAAAAATTATAATGGTGGTCAAATTTAGTTTGACTACCTGCAATATCACGTGACAATGGGACACAACCTAAATTAGTTGAGTTAAGTACAAGATGACCTTTCCTTTCAACTTTATAGGGGAAAAGGAATCATTCATTAATTAACTTCTAAACTATTTTTTTCTAATTAGCACAAGAATGGCACCAATCAGAATGGAATCTATCTTTATTCTTTACTGAAATTATTTCTTAATCATAAGATTAAACAAATGATCTTCCTTTACATATGCTAAGGCGATCAGTGATCACTGTATTATAATTAATGTCACCCCTATATTTCAAAAAAAAACATAGAGGTTGTTTGGATGAAAAGTTTTTGAAAGAGGGAAAATAATTTGTAAGAGTTCAGGGTGTTTGTTTGTTGAATCTATGAAAGATTTAAAACGATTATTTACTAGCTATCATTCGAAAAATCGCATCCAAATGAGTTGTTATAACTACTCAAAACAACTCACCTAATAACTCATCATTTCTACACTCATTTTAATCATTTATTTTCAACTGCTCAAAATAACTCATTTTTAACCACTCATTTATAATCATTCTTTTCTAACTACTCATTTCAAATCCGCATCTAGACATATTATTGTCTTCAACTCCTTTACATAAAAATTATATCTAAATAAGTTTTTTTAGTGCAACTCCTAATTTCTACCTACTCAAAATAACTTCTCAAACTTACTTTTTATCCAAAATTTCATCCAACACTTCTTTAAAGTTATTAGAAAAATATAAATTCTTATTTGATACAAAGAGAGTTTCTTTTTTTCTTTTTGAAGTTTACAATATTAGGGAGTGAAGGACTCGAACCTATGATCTATTAGTCATTGAGATACACTATTGTCGTTGAGTCGTTGAAGGGTTAGAAGTGATTGTGAGAGAAAACTCTCATTTAGTATAAAACAATATGAGTGATTGTGATAGATAACTCTCGTCTAGTACAAAGAGTTAGATACCGTTTTGACATAATTGGGAAGATTAGATGCCATGTTTGGTTCGTTGGTTGGAATCCAGATTTCTTAGAATCTGTATTCTCTAGAATGCAGTATCGGAATAGAATTCTCTGGAATCATGTATTTCGGTGTTTGATTTGAGAAACACTAATGTTATTGAGTTGTTGGAAGAGTTAGAAGTAATTGCGAGAGAAAACTATCATTTAATATAAAACAATATGAACGATTGTGATAGATAACTTTCGTTTGGTACAAAGGATTAGATAATGTTTTGACATAATTGGGAAGACTAGAGTGTGGTGATTTTTTAGGTTGCTTCTATCAAAGGGTAGATTAGGCCAACAGTTGCACAATCCCTTTAAACACCTCAATCAAAACAGCCAAAAAAAACCCCTCATATTATGATGTCTAAGAAATGGGACTTGAATTATTTGAGAGAAACAAAACAATATTCCAAAAGGGTGTGTAAATTCAAGTGGATACTTACAACATTGGAGACATGACAATTTTGCTTAGCTGTTGTTTTAAGGTAACTTTATTGTTCTTTAATGTCTGTTGCAAAGCCAATGTTTTTGAGTGGAAGTTTGTCAGTGACAACCAAGGCAAGGCAAAGTCTGCTCCACAAGAGCCAGTGAGAAATACACACAGAAATTTAATTAAATTTTCAAAAGAATTAATGGGTCTGTCACTCTGAACCTCTCTCTGTTTTTGTGCTGTTAGAAGAAAAAAATAACCCAAAATAATATAAAAAATAAAAAAATCAGTGCAATAAACAATATTTCTAATGTTTTCCATTCAAAAATAGACATCAGAATCAACTTTTGTTTTTAAATCTTTGTTTTTGAATCATCACTATATACATAGAGAGTTGGATTTTACAGTTCAATCCATCGCAAATGTTGACTGGTCATACAGTCAAACAGAGAGGTTTGACCAAGTGGACCCCATTTCTCAATCCCAAAAAAAAAACACATAATTCCACTGCTCTGTTCTGCTCTGTTCTCCCTCCACTACACTTCCATACAATAACTCAATTCTTTAATCCCATAAAAAAAAAACCAAAAAAACACACACACAAACCACAGCACTCTCCTTTTCATATTCTTCCTCAAAACTGGTTCCTTCTTTAACAGTAAATTCTGTTTACTGCTCTTTGCTGTGCCTTTCTTTTTTCTTCTTCTTTTCTATCTATCTTAAAGTTCTGATAAATATGAAACATTGTGGACAATTTCAAAGCTTTGAATTTGAAATCTTTTTTGTTTTCTTTTTCAGTAAAAAAAAAAAAAAAAACTCTAACTAGTGACACTCTTCTAATGTAATTCCTTATCTACTTCACCTAAATTTTGATACCCTCTTTTTTTTTTTTACCCACTATTTTTCAGGACTTGAATCATGTTTTGATGATGGTCAGTTTTGTCTCCTTCTCTTGCTGTCTGGACTGTCATGATAAGAAGAAGAAGAAGAAGAATTATTACCACATGAAGGTGCAGTAAATTCTTCTGTTTTGTAACTGAAACAGGCTGCATCCAACACTCCAACAGGGCTCTGAGGAATTGAAGAACCACCACCAAAACCATTACCACCAGCCAATGGATTTTCATGTGCATTTGTAATCAATGAAAAATCTTTGATCAGCTCTATACACTTTGTCACTCTCTCCTGCAAAAATAACCCACAAATCTTTGGTTAAAATAAAGCACACCCAACAAATAAAGATTACTTTTTTAAGGTGTGTTTGGATAGAGTGTTTTGGAAACGAAGGTGGTGGTTTAGGAAAGATAGAACTTTGTTTGGATTGAAGAGTTATGAGTGGTTGTGACAGAAACACTAACCATCATGAAGTGATTGAAATGATCAAAGAGGGTCTTGAGGTGCATAAATGGTAGGCTCAATCCATAGTGGCCACCTATCTAGGAATTAATTTCCTACAAGTTTCCTTGACATCCAAATGTTGTAGAGTCAGGCGGTATGTCTCGTGACATTAGTCGAGGTGTGCGTAAACTGACCCGGACAATCATGAATATAAAAAAAAGAGACTTGAATTTGAAAGTTATGAGTGGTTAAAAAAGAGTGGTATTATACCTTAGGTTTTTATGGGGTTTTTTGAGATTTTTTTTTGGAACTACTCCATCCAAACATAGGTTAATTCACTCCTTAACAAATTCTCTATCCAAACACACCTTAAAAGTTAAAAAGCTAAGTTCTTTTTGTATTACTTTCTGCATATATGGAAAAGAAAGAATTGCTTTATTCATGTCTTGTGTTTGAAGCTCTCCTGAAATGGAAATTGCCACAGCCAAAGCAATTTCAGAGGGCTTGAATTCCAAGAAGTCAATGCCTGCATACATTTAATTTCCCAACCACAAAACTGTATCAAACAAATTGATTTCTGCCAAATGCAACATAATTTTTCAACCTAAATGGAAAGGAAAAAAGCTTAAAAAAGCACCTTTAATTGTGCTCAGAATGAGTTGTGCAGATTCTAACAAGGCTGACCTAGGTACATGCTGCTCAACAGTGATCTTACTGAGGAAATAATCAATGAATGAAAATGGAGTTATGGCTTGCATCTTCCATTTCAACTTGCTTAGAACCAAAAGCTCCATTCTTTGTATGGTTTTTGCTTCAAACACAAACTTAGGTTCCTCAACCTGCATTTCAAATTTTAAATGCATCAATGGAACTGTTATGATGCAAGAATCGTAAACAACAATAAAAGAACACGTAGATTTACGCAATTCACTGTGCGGGATACCCGAATTGAGTATTCATAGTTCATAGTATTCTAACATAAACATAACATTTTTTTTTTCGAAACTGAGAAACTGGAGCTTCACCCCAACGCCCGTCTCAAGGCCTGATCAAGGAGATAACTAGTGATTTTACAATTAAGTTCATTTATGCGGCTCAAAAATGAGACTTACAAAGAAGCATGTCTTGAAAGTCCGAAGCCAACAACAAAAACAGAACATTTGGAGAACCTAGCCCAATCAGAGAACAAAAAAAGAAAAACAAATAAATTTAAATTCAATTAACCTGTAAATCTATGGGAAGAGGCATTTCTGTTTCCTCCATTTTTGCTGCCAGAGACATACAAGCTACTGACAGCAGCTGCACAATCCAGCTTTTATCCATCTAAATAAACCAAATAAGAAACTTTTCAAATCATGACAAGAAAATTAAAAAAAAAAAGGTTTGATTTCTGAAACTTACAGGCATGTGATATACTGAGAGGAAACGATCCAAGTAGTTCAATGACAGACAAAGACTCAAAGGTCCAAAGCTGTAATGAGCATGAGCCTGTTCATCAAAAACATTGAATCAAATTAACAATAACTGATTCTTAAAGTTTCAGAAATGGAAATATAAATTTGAACTTCAAATGTTGAAAACCAAAAAAAAAAAAAAAAAGAAAAAAGGGTAAAGATTGAAACAAAAACCAACCTTCCAAATCCAATCAACAGCCTCTCTTCTAAACTTCAAATCCAAATCCCCACATCTCATTCTATTAACATAATCATGTCTAGGCAAATGCTGAATCTCTTTCTCAACCATTTCTCTAATCCTCTCTTCACTCTCGGACCCGAAGCCGTCGACATTCGGGTCTCGGGTTCTCCGGCGGGGCCGAGAAATCAACTCATTGTTTGTGGCAATACAACCGAACTCATCAAAACAAGCATTGGAGCTCTCTGTACAGTATAAGCTATCAGCCATTGAAGGATCTTTCAAAATGGGTACCCTTCAAAATCTCAGCAAAGGAATATCAAACAAGTAATAAAAACAGCATTTGATGATTCTTGAGAAAATTGGAATTGTTAAAGAGTGGAGGAGGAGGTTTATGTAGAAGATGAATGAGAGATCAAGGAGTTTTAGGGTAGAAAGAGAGTACAAAAATTCAAACTTTGCTCTGGATTTGTAAATAAAGAACAAGAAAACATTTTTTATTTGAAAAGGCAAACAGCCCCTTTTTTCTAAATTCCAATTCCAATTGCAAAATCAAATCCTTTATTGGTCCATCTGAAAATAAAGAAAAGGAGCGTATGTGTATTCATGACTTGAGATTTAATTTTTTTTTAAAAAATGAAATAATTTAGTGATATAACTTATTTTGTTTTTATCTTTCTAAAGTGCTTTTCAATTTTGAATAGCTCCAACCCAATTTAAAAAGAATTTTTAAAAGTTACTTTTTTTTTAATTTTAAGTTTGACTAAGATTTCAAAATGGGTAATAAGATCAATTTAAGGGAGAAAGAAAAAAAATCAACTTTTACCCAAATAAACTTAGCAAGTATGGCCATGTTTAGACAAGGGAAATTGAGGAGAAGGGGAAGAATTAAAGTATTTTGAATGTGGTTTTGAACGAATAGTCGTATAAAATTATATTTGAATAAAATTGTTTAAATGAGGTACTATTTTTTATTTTATTTTTTATAGATCAAATAGGGATTATAGGAAATCTATGTTTGGAAACAGGCGTTCCATGGAGAAATTGCACGAAATTATATGTTTGAATAAAGTTGTTTTAAGAAGAGGTTATAAAAAATTGGAGATTTTTCATGTATAACAAAAATTGGCTTAAAAAATTAGATCTATAGTACAAAACTGAAAATAATTGCACATATACCAAAAAAAACTGAAAGTAGTCGAGTGATTGAGTGTGATTGAGTTCAATCACTAGTTACTGATTGAACTCAATCGGTTGAGCTCAATCACTTAACAAACTGATTGAGTTTAATCATTAGTTGTTGATTGAGTTCGATTAAGTTCAATACGAAATTTTGATAAAAATGTGCTATAATTCTAATAGAGAGTCCTAAAATTGGTATAGACAACAAATTTCCTAAAAAATATTTGTTTAGAGGAGATATTAAATGAGAGGTTAGGAGAAATTCTTTCTACCACAAAGAAATATAGGATAAATTTTACCTCATATTTCTTCTCTCTAACTTTCTAGGCTTGCCTTTAAGGCCAATTTCTTAACTTAAAATTTTATTCCATTAAATCTTAGACTTCCAATTTCCAAAAAAAAAAAAACAACTTTTGTTCGAATAATCAATAAAGATAAATTCACGAATGCATAGTAAATTGTAAAAAAACTACTCTTCGCAAAAATGACGAGGTTGTTAATATAGGTAAGACCCTTATATAAAAATTGGTTTAGTTGTTAAAAGTTCATCAAGTTTAATGGAATAGAACACAATAATTATGATAACCCAAATTACAAAGAATATTAATTAGTTCAATTAGAGTAGGAGTTTATAATCTAAAAATTTCTTAGATTTAGTTCAACTAGAAAATGTACAAGTATTTAGAATTTTTAGATTTACGTGGACATTTAAAGAATGTTCTAGAAAGTGTCATAAATATTTAGATATTCTTAGGATTATTCTAAACAAACGTGTGGTCTACATTTTCTAGTCCACACTACAAATATTCGTCTACCCCATCATAATTTGTATCCAAGAAAAAACAAGTATTAAAAATATATACAAAATTTCTTTAAATAATTATTTTGTAGTGTAAGTCATAAACACTTGTTTTGTAATTTTTTCTTAGAATTAGACTAATGAACCTAAACAGTCTCTCTCTTTCATATATATATTATAAAATGACATTTTATTTATTCAAATGCAAACACATACATATATAGACATATTCCTAGCGCGAAAAGTAGCACAGCTTTACTTCACATTTTGTACAATCTAATAATCATGAGGTTAATCTCCCTCCTTTCTATAAAAAAAAAAAATAGACATATTTCTAGCAAGAGCATTATCAATATTTTTTTTAAAGAAAAATAAAACCTGTATTAATCTCGATTAAAAAAAAAAAAAAACCCTTCCCTTTTTCAACTCTCCATTTATAGAAAACTTACAAAGAAAATATTATATTCTAATATATTAATTAACCTTTTATTTTTAACATTTTCTTACTCTTCGTTAGAAAGAGATATAAATCTTGAAACAAATAATCATATACTCGTTAAAATTTTGTCCTTTATCTGTATTAAGATTATCGGTCGAAAACTTTAGTTTATTATTTCTTGTATTAATTATATACAAAACAAACTACCAAATCAACTAGGTTTGAATCATTAATAAGATGAACTGCAATTTTGTATTTTTGGATGCAAGTAAAATGTTATTTTATTTAATGTCACAGAAACTAGTAAATATATAGAAAAAATACATATATGAATTAGGTAAGTGATATATAATAATAATAATCATACTAACTTGAAGTGTGGTTTAGGAGGGAAATCATTTTTGGACGATTTTACTCTAAGTCACACTTTAAATTACAAACATGCCACTTATTTAAAATGTATTTTTTAATTATTTAAAAATATTAATCATCCTTATAATGTAGAAGATAAAATATTTTTTATTCATACAAAAACAAAAAAATAAGATATTTTTAGCAAATCTCATAGATTTTATGCCCATTTGAAGTATGCGTAAATTCAAAGAGTTTCACCTTCATTTGACAACACTCAAGATCTCGAAGACATAGGCTTGAAATTCCAGGCTTTAGCTTTCCAGAAATCATACTACCTTAAAGTGTGAAAAATCATTTTTGGACGATTTTGCCCCTAAGTCATATTATATATCTACAAATATGTCATTCTTTTTAAATAAAAAAAAATCATCCATTCAAATAAATAATATTTATCACAAAATCTCATATTCAAATAAAAAATCCAACTTTAGAAAATGAAGATAAAATATTTTTATCAAATCTCATAAATTCTATAAGATAATAGATTTATATATTATGAACTATCAAAATTTTCAAACAAAATATAAAAGTTGCTTCTATTTGAATCTTTGAATTTCTATATAAAATAGTGTCCATTTTCTAATTAATTCATCTATTCTTAATTTTTCAATTATTTTCTCTTCAATAAAAAAACTTACTTTTTTTCTTTTCATTTTTAGATTTGAAAATTGTTGTAACATATTTGCGGGTAGAAATACGAACCTCATAAGAAAATCGTTGTTGAAGAGTCGGATAGTTAATTCAATTTTCATAACTAATTTGCTAACAATTTGTTTTGTTTTTTTATTCAGTTAATTTGCTACCAATTTAAAAGTTGCAATAGATCAAAGGTAAAAGAATTTATACTCCTTCCATATTTTTTCAATTATTAGTTTTAAATTTCTAAACATATTAAATTATTTATTTTTTATTTAAATTTTACTTATCGTACTGCTTCCACAAATTTTCATTTTTATAACTATTATTTTATGAGATGATTATTAATTTTAGATTTTAGTAGAGTGGATAATATAAAATATTATTGATTTTAAAAAAGATGTAAGATCTTATTTTATATTTATAAATAAAAATAAATATTAATTATTTTTATTTATTTATTTAGTTTATATAACTAAAATTAATAATATAGTTTTAAAAGTTTTTTTTTTTTTTTAGTATTAGAAGTTTAATATTTAAATAATAATTTTGTGTAAGATAAATAATAAATAATATAATTTTAAAATCTATAAAATCAAAAAAACAATTTTCAAAAGGAAAAAATTAAGAATAATTATTTTGTTAACATAAATGGATTTAAAAAATAATAATTATAAAAATTTGAATTTATCTTTGATTTTATAATTATTTTATTGAATATATTCTTAAATTTCTTTTATTTTTTTGTAATTTAACTTTTTAATTGAATTGAATATTAATATTGTTAAACAAAATGCTCATAAATATTATTAATCTATAAAAATTAACTTATATAATAACTTGAATGATATCTATAAAAAATTACTTAAATGCATTTTTTTTATAATTGGTTTATTTAATTGTTTCTTATTTATTTGTAAATGTATAAATTTTGAAACAATAATACTTTTGTGGTAAAGAAGATGTTACAAAGATATGATTTTATTTTATTTTATTTGTTTTTTTAAACTATTTTATGTCCTATTAAAAATAGGTATATTAACTTGCAACATTTTATTTGTTTTTTTAAACTATTTTATGACAAACTGGTCCACTATTGAACAACTATCGTAACTGAACTTTAAGTTCCTCTAACTCCATCATGGTCACCATAAACAGAAACCTTGCGATGAGGTCATTCATCAGTTCAAGCTCAACTAAAAGAACACTGCCCGGGGGAGCAACCATCCAATCAAATCCCCTCGGAACACTTCGACGAGTTCTTTACTAAAACTGAACTTAAAGCCAACTCAGAACTCCCAACTCCTGATAGCAAGGCTAGAAGGCTTCGCTCTTTTAGCTAACAACTTCCCCACCTTCAAGATCGAAATCGATGAGAGTCTCCTTCATGCTCCACGTCTCTGAACTAAAAGCTCAACTTTCCAAGATGCCTGAATAACTTACTCACAATTTTCAGCAATCACGACAACGATCTTTAACAGCCACTCCAACCAAAAATCAAATCTGACTCACTTGCATGCAACTATGGGCAACATCTAATGATTCCCCAAACACAACCGATAGCTGACTTTGACCTTAAACTCATCGAATCTTTAACCTCGTTCTTGATCCCCAAACCCAGACGATCTGGTAGTTACAAACTTTCTCATTTAATTGACACCACCAAATCATTTTTTTTTATTGCCAACCTTGCAAGTCTAATTAAGTTATCTCATAAACCGACACTACATCATTCCCCTTCTGAGAGTAGGGGAACTGAGCGAATGCCCTCTGTTTATCAACATTTGACAAAACAATCCATGAAACAACTTGTTAAGGTAATGCAACAAAATGGTCGAACAATCTGGCTCAGAACTCAACACGTACTGACACCAGACTTCTGCCTCAACTTTCAAGCGAAACATCAGATCGAATCTTATATTCCTCTGAGCAGACCTTGTGGTGAAAGATCATCTCAAACAGGATCAATACGCCACAGTTACCAAATAGATTTTTCTCAGGCAATCTAAAGAAAGTGGTAAACTCCTTTAAGATCTTTGAAAATCTAGAGAAACTTCCATCACAACTCCCAACTTGAGCATCTGCAACTGGTGTAGACACTCGATCAACATCCTGCACAATTTGAAGAGTTTCTAAAACTACTTTCTAACTCGCCAAAACAGCCAACATCACAGCTTTCGGCTAAACTCTTGGAAAGTACAACATTTGCAACAACAACAACAATACTGAGTGTCTCTACTACTCCAACTCTAGGATACACCCCCTGCCGACCTCTAAAAGACTGCACCTCCAGACTGATGCTCCTCTTGAGCTTCTAAACTTACACGGCTCAACCGCTCCTAAACCTTTAACGAAACTCCTAGTAACTCTACTAGGCATCTTCACGATCTACAAACAGACTTGGGGACATCTCAGTCCCCTTCCAAATACCTTAAGCTAGCAGGCAAGTATCATAACATGCAATAACATATAATAAACAATAGTGTTGATCATAATTAAAATTACATGCTTTTTATAACAAAATTCTTATTCCACTACCAAGTTACCTGATGAAGATCGAAAGTTGAAGACCATGGGGACCAAACAAACAGCCTACGATGTAAGCTAGTCTACAGAATCTATGACTCTGAGCTCTGATACCAACAGTAACGACCCGACCAAAACTAGGGTCTAAACCTAGATCTTTAAAACAATCTCAACAAGGCATACTTAGATCAATTTACTTTTTTGATAAACGAACAATATATGAGTTTGAAATTCATATGTAGTAATAGTAGAGTACCCTGTGAAAAACATTTAAAACGTATGAACTTGACTATAGTAATAATCATGCCCGAACTCAATACATGCGGAAGGAAAAATAAATAACACTATGCGAAAAGACGACGAAATCTCATGGTCAACTCAGCTCCAATCAGTCATCTCGGTACAACTCGTGAATACCAGTGGAAAGCCACAGAAAGAAATGGTGAGTCTTTAACTCAGTAAGGAATCTTGCACAGAATCAGTAGCACATTTATCAACAACAACAATGGGCACAAACCCCCTAAATATAATGGGCATGAAATCCCTCAAACAAGTTGTTGGGCACTAAACCCCTCATAGAAATTGGGCGAACCCCTTATAAAAATTGGGCGAACCCTTCATAACAGTTACAATATTCAAACATGCAACAAGGCAATTCAATTTCTGTGCACTACAGCACCTACCAGATAACAACCAACAATAATACTATATTCAAAACTAGCATGCTCGGTATAAAACGAACATATCAGCTTGTATGGAAATACACCCTTACCTTGGCCAAATCCACCATTGCACTCTCGAAGCTCGCTGAAACCTTCTGACAGTCAAATCATTGATCCAGGCCCTCGAAAATCGTGTCCCGGCAACTCCCGGCGGCTACTCGTGCCTTACAACTCGGCTCGAAGAGTGAAGAACAGCTCGGGTCAAAACCTTCGGCGGCGGTAGGAATGGAACCTCGGAGGCGGCGGCGGCAGCTTCAACAAATCTCCCACGGCGGACAGAGCTCGGCAGTTGCAACATCCATGACGCACCTGCACGACACCTTGATCCATCGACGAGCTAACCCAGAACGCGACGACGTTGCAGGCTTGGACGGACCCATGATGAAACCTCGACGATGGAGAACCCGACTGCTCGCGAACCCACACAAACAGCTCCTCCTCGGCGGCAAAAACCCACGACTCACGCAGACTCACAGCAGCGACACCTCGGCTCGACGCACGCAGAACCATGAACGATGACGCGGCTGCCTCCACGCGTGAGATGTTGCGAACCCTCCATGGAGACCTCGCGCGACCTCGCTGGAATGGTGGCGACGAGCAGACCTACGACGAACAACACAAGAGCTTCAACAAACGGCGAGCGAGAGCTCAACGGAATGGAGGTCGAAAAATTGGGGATGAGGGGCGGATTCCGAGTGTGAACAGTGCATCTTGACCTAGGGATCTGAAAAATGACTTAAATATCTTGAAGCACAAAGTCTAAAATACCCCCATACCTTTCCAATAACCCCAAAACTGCCATCCAAACCCACAAGATACCAAAAATACCCCTTCTTTTTAACTTATTATAAAAGCCACATTTTAAAATAATCTACAATGAGACTATATGGGTTATTACAATTTCTCAACGATATAAATATACATATAATGACCAAAAAACTCTAACCGTTTGCTTCAGAATATTTTTTTTTAATTATATATATATATATATAGTTTGCTTCAAAAATCTTGTTGGCTAAGTTTGTTTTTTTGGACCTGAGTGGTTACTAACCACTCCTCAACAACCGCTCATTTGTTTTTTTTTTTTTGTAGTAAATAACCATTTTTAACCTTTTTCAACCATTTTTAAGAATTCTTCAAACACTCTATTAAATCTCAATTCTTTTTTAAAAAAAAAAACATTTTTATCAAATCTCATATTAAATCTATCAAACATATCCTTTAATATTCAAATATGTCTTTCTAAAATTAATTTGAACTCTATCGAAAAAGTCAATAGAATGTTCTTAGTTCATTGGTTGTAATCCAATTTAACTCTACGTTTGAGTATTCGATCTTGAAATGAATTATTTCATAAAAAATTATTTATCAATAATAATTTTAAATCATAAAAAACATCATTTTTTTTAATAAAAAAGTTTCAAGTAAACATATTTATTAAACTATGAAAGTTTAATAAGAACAAACTTAAAAATAAAATATAGTAATAAATTAACAACAAATACTAAATTTTAGGTTTATTATCGTTATAAAGATTAAAATTTGACGTTTAAAAATAAAAGAATAATAAAACAAAATTGAAAATAGATGGACTAAAATGACATTTTAGTTATTTTTTTCTAAGTAGTTATTATTTTTAAAAATAATAAAAACAATAAGCAAAATTTAATAAAGTTAGGCAAAGGAAAGAAAATAAATAAATATTTTGAAGGTATAAATTTTTCTTTTTCTATTTATGTGCAAATATTTTAACTACTATATAATATTTTTAATTTACTTAATAATGTCATCATATACTACTATTTCTTTTTTTCTTTTTTTTTAGAAGAATATATTTTTATAAGTTTCATGTAAATATATTTTCTACTACTCTCTTAATAATTGACATTTTAACGATCTATTTAATGATAAATTTAGTTCAATTTTTAAAAACTTACTATTGCTTGCTTGATTCAAGTTACTAATATGTTTGGTAACAAAATATAAAACTAAAAATTGATTGATAATTAATCTCAAAAAAAAAAAAAAAAAAAAATTCAATATGATAATATTTTTATTATTTTAAGGGTGTATATTGTGAATTGAGAGAGAGAGTAGAAAAACAGGGGGTGCTTTATTAAGACTCTAAGGCCTGCTTTTATAAAGGTACATGAGTTGCTAATATATTTCAGAAAAATACATTAATTAAAAATACTGAACATATATCCAATATT
>JBBMEF010032813.1:0-15528 GCA_037832685.1 Sicyos baderoa | reverse complement strand
GGAGGTATGTTTTAATCCTAATAAGATTCAATTACACTTTGTAATAATCATGTTATTCAAGATTTTAGGATTCATGTTATGCATGAAATATATCTAACACAAAAGAGACACTATATCTTGAGAGGGCATGTTGAGAATCCCACATTGATAAGGTAGGTGAACTACTCCTCTCATTACCAATTAGTTTTAAGATAGATGTCCACACTATTTCACATATTTTCTTTTTATTTTGTACAAATTAGGAAAATGAGACCAACAAACTCTATGACAAATGAATAGGAAGGCACAACTATTCTCATAGAACTCATGATCATAGAGTTGAAATAGATTAACACCAAATAAGATAACCAATTATGTCATCGACCCTCGATTAGGATTATGATTAGTAAATGAGAAAACTTGAATGAAAAGCTAATAATTTGGCTTTCATGGAGAAGGATGAATTGCCTATTCAATTGAGCCATTTTTTTTCCTTCTTTAAAACAAAATGGCCACCAAAGCTAAATGTTGAGTTTATGATTTAAGCAGCGTTAGAAACTGGGAATTGGCTGAAATGCAACACGAGTTACAAACTTGAAGCATCATATTAGTTTTAGTTTTTCAAACTTGATGTTATATTACATGGTACCAATATTGAAAACGAAATAGAGACAAATTTCAAATTAATTTCATGTCCGAAACGGAAGAAAAACAAAGAACTTAATGCCTACATTAATTAATTAATTAATTAATTAATTACTAGATAAGATTTTCAAAATAGTGATTGCATAAAAAAAGAGAAAAAAAACAAAATAAAGATGACGGCCGACAAAATTTGCGTAATGTACAGATGTCGGAAAGGAGTGGCCTTGAAAAATACCAATTTTGTAACATTCTGCTTTAGTTCAATAATTCAATATCGACAAATTATCCGGAAATTTCACTCATTTTTTTCCCCTTTTCGATTATTGTGACGGTTCGGGTCAGCTTTTGTGTAGCTTAACTATCGTTAAGAAATATATCATTTGACTTTATAATTTTTAGATATGAAGAAAGTTCGTAAAAGATTAATCTTTAAATTGGTGGTGTATTAAACCCATCAGTGAATGGGGACCGTACGATCTACCATTCATTTGAGCCTCTGATCAAGGGTTTTCATTTTTGTTGGATTTGAAAACTAATTTAGTTGGGAGAAAAAAGGCTGGTTATGGGCCATGGCCAATCCACATTCCAACAACCAATTTTATTCTCTAGGGGTTTGCATTCTTCATCTTTACAACTATGACTTTACAAACCTGAACCAGTTGTTGTTGTGTGCTGCATTCTCTTTCAAAATTGGAGCACATATTTAGAAGGGTCTCTTCATTGATCCCTTTTGCAGGTATAACTATTCTTTACCTGCATTTCTTTCTGTTTAGTATCAATGTTGATGATTTGAGAAATGGGGTTTTGAAATTGGAAAGATATGGTAGATCTGGAACTCTTCCAAGCTTATTCATGCTATAATTTCTTGGGCTATTGAGCTTGTTATTGTTTGTGGTAACTGTTGACTAGGTTCTTTGATTCTTTTTGGGATTTTCCATCTCATCCGTGGTGATGATTTGATGACTGTGATAGTAGATTTTTTTTTTGATAACCGGGAATCGGACGTTGACCCACTACATATCCGGGGTACTTGAGTCCTTCTTGAAGCTCAATGACAACTAGAAATTTTATAATTAAGTTCAAACTCGTGAGTTTCAAACTTGGAAACTCGACTGAGATATCATACTTTGAAATCCCAAGCTTCTACGTTTCAGGGGACTGACTGTGATAGTACACTACATATTTGGGGTACTTGAGTCCGTCTCAAAGCTCAATGACAACTAGAAATTTTATAATTAAGTTCAAACTTGTGAGTTTCAAGCTTGGAAACTCGTCTAAGATATTATACTTTGGAAATCCCAAGCTTCTACCCACGAGTTTCAGGGGACTGACCGTGATAGTGGAATTTATAGTCTGGTTTTGGCTTCTTGTTGTTTATATTTCTTTGGACTGGCTAGTATTTGTTGACTCTCAGAGGAACAGCATATGTTTATGTTACTTTACTTTGAAATGGTGTCATCTTGAGCCACTGTTTTTAGAAACTAGTTGCTATGATATGAAATTTGTGATTTTGAAATGCGTGGTATATTTGATTGAAAGGTGTTCATTTGGTACCATCTTATCTTAGTTTCTTTCATGTTTAGTTAATTTCATGTTTAATTCTATGGTTTCTGTGGATCTGCATTGAAAGTTTCTTTTGCATATAGCCAGTAATTCTGTGGATGAATAAGAAAAACTTAAGGGGAGACCTAATGCTGAAATATTGTTGAAGCAGAAAAGGCTTAGTCAACGCTTTCTTGTTGATGATATATTGATGTTAATGACGTTTGACTAACGTGAAATGATTTTTTCTTGGTTGTATAGGTTATAAGCACTTTATTATCGAAAATGGGTTCTGGAGACTGGTTTAAGACAGTAATTCGTTTAAAGAAAGTAAAAACCAGCAGTTCCAAACATGCCAAGGTATGATAATGCAATTTCCTTTGGTTGAACAAAAAGCTGTTAAGTTGTCGTGCCGAGCCGCTTTTCCCCCTTTTGATAGCAGATCTTCATATACTGCTAGGAACCTAGCTAGATTTTTACAGATTGGTCTTCATATACTATTGTCTTATTAGTTCTCTGCTTTGATATGGAAATCATCATCTCAGGAGAAAACAAACAAAGATTCCTTGAAGTTGAAAAATGGCGGTACTAATGGGAGCAGCAAGTCTCTTGGGATGCCAATTGAAGATGTAGCTGCAGTTCGGATTCAGACAGCATATCGAGCATATCGCGTGAGTTACTATTTCTACACAAGGGTTCAAATTGAGCAAAACTAAACTAGTTAAAACATGATAACCTTGACTAAAGGGTCAGAGGTTTAAATCTTCACATCACATAATTTGAACTTGGGAAAGAAAGAGAGAGAGGGGAGGCATGGAGAGAAGTAAGAAAAATAAACAAAAGAATACTACTATCAATACTAGCTCAATGGAATGTAGTATTTTCTGGAATCTGGCCAAGTATCTATTTTTTGCACTTTACGGAGCTCGGCGTGTTGTAATTTTGTTGCCATCAGTAGGTAACAGAAGGATTTGCCTCACTTCCTCCTAACAAGATAATCTATGACTAGCTTCAACTGTATGCCTGACCAATTGGTCTTTCCTACATTAGAAAGCACCAAATACCTTTTAATACATAGTTGTAATTGGTTACTTGATTTTAAACTAGCAAATTACTCGAAACCTGTTTTTTTATTAATATATCCGTGAGTATCCGGACCAAGTTACGCGCACCTCGACTATTGTGTTATCAATAATCATATCTCTCAACAATGTATCTTTTTATCTAATGGAGGAGCAAAGTAGCTTCTTTTTTTATTGATATACGCCTGCAACTCGTGTGGGATTTCATCTAGCCACAAGGGTGATTGTGATATCACCTGGATATGAAAGTCACAGGATCAGAAGCAGATAGAGACCATCCATGTTCATATAGAGATAAACAGTACCCAAATTACGTATTATGTGTAATGAATAAGCATAGTAGGCTCTAAGCAGCATTTTGTTATTCTTGTCTGTACATATCTGTTAAAGTTGCTATATTTTCGCCTATTATAGGCCCGGAAAAATTTACTTCGCTTGAAAGGAGCTGTGAGACTGCAGAATCTGACTCAAGGCTATTCTGTTAGAAAGCATGCTACATCTGCGTTAGGTTATCTTCATTCATGGAGCAATATACAGGCTCAAATTAGGGCTCGTCGAATTTGTATGGTGACAGAAGGAAGACTAAGACAAAAGAAATTGGAGAATCAACGAAAACTCGAGGCTAAGCTTCATGATATAGAGGTAGTCCATTTCTTCTATGTTTCTCCTGACATATACTTGATTTTACTGTCACTTCAACAATTCTTGGTTTCTATTTTGTTTGTGCATCCTGCAATTACTTACTCAACTGTAGCTTCTCTTGATGTATCATTTTCTCTTTCTCTTGAGCTAAGTAAGATTGCAATAAGCTATTTGAAATGGCCCAAGGAGAACTAAGATTGTACTTACAAAAAGCTTGTTCAAGCCATAGATGCCAAAAGAAGTTCTAGTAAGCTGCAATCACAAAATTTCCTATTAGGATTTCCAAATTTGTTAGGATTCAACTTACAAGGAAGTACAACAATCAAACTATATTGTACTATCAATTGTCAATAGCCTTTCGAGAGGGTATGTTTCTACCAAAGTCCCTACTCTAAGACAGTACCAGAATCATTTCCCCCTTTCTAATATATCCCTTACCACTTATGAGTACTCTCAAATTTCCCCATCTCCTTCGCATTATCGCATACCTCTAAGAACAAATGTGAGAAGAGATTATTGACTTCAAAAACTGTGTGCCGTTTGAAGTAGAGAAGCATTAGACATAATTGCTTGGAAAAATGGTATTTTAAGAATAAATGACTTTGAGTTCCCGTTTCCCTTTCGTATAAATAATACCAACTCTTCTCAAAAAAAAAAAAAAAAGAAACCAACTAAGGTAGAGAAACCTGTTGATTATCACTTTTTTTGAATGATTTAATGTGTTAATGACATTTATGAAGCTCATTCTAAGGTAGAGAGATTATGAGATCCTTTGATGGAGCTATCTTTTCGGTTTGAACGAGAAAAAAGCCAATGAACCTCGATTTGCCATAGTTAATCTGAAGTCTAGAAGCCTCCAAAGAATTTGATAAAATTAAAGTTAAGCAGTAGTTTGAATGAATTGCAGGTGGAGTGGTGTGGCAGTGCCGACACGATGGAGGAGATTCTTTCACGGGTACACGAGAGAGAAGAAGCAGCTGTTAAGCGTGAGCGTGCTATGGCATATGCATTCTCACATCAGGTATGACAATCACTAAAAAGTTAGTTAAATTTCATGAAGGGTCATTTCATAAATCCCCTAAAATTTTCAGTGGAGAGCGAACTCCAGTGAAGTGTATGGCTTGGGTAAAGATGAACTTGGTAAAGCTGATTGGGGTTGGAGCTGGAAAGAACGATGGATTGCTGCTCGTCCATGGGAAAGCCGTGTACCGTCTCAGTTAGTTAGTCCGAAGAAATCGACAACAAGACAATCAAGCAAAGGCAGTAAGAAAAACTCACCATCCCCGAAGGCCCGAGTTTTCGTTAAACCTCCTTCTCCAAATGGGAAATCAACACCGAAGGCTCGGAGGTTGTCTTATCCAGCAACCGAGAAAACCGAAAAAACGGCTACAGAAGAGAAGGTCGTCAAGAAAAATGTTAAGGATGATGATGGAAACACCAAGAAAGAAGAAACAACTTCTTAATCCATGCCATTTATAGAATGCAAAATGTGTTCATATTTTCATCAAAGAAAGTCAGGTAAAATAATGATCTAGAAGCCATTTGTTTTGTGTATGTCATTTGATGGTGTACCTTGGAGTGGTGTGAGGTAATGTATTTTATTGGCATGCAGATTGACCCCATGCCATTATCTTCTTACATTTCCTTTCTTTTTCCTGTTGTGTATATTTGAGAGGAAAAAGAAAGATAGTATCACTTAAGTTATGATGTATACCAACAGTGTTATGATTTTGAAATTATTTGGTAGCTTGAGATTGTTATGTAATTTCCAATAGTAGGTGGGGTTTTGCAAGTTAAGCTCATGCTGTAATGGGTCTGTTCTTACTATGAATTTAGTAAGAAATCATTTGAAATTTTAAGAGCTTTAAATTGGTTCTATGATCAATTTGTAGTTAATATATATCAAAAGTAGTTCTATAATATTAATAATTTTGATAAAATCAAGAATAAAATATCTAAAATTTATAGGGGAAGAAATAGTTTTTTTTTTTTAAAGGTATTATTTTGATAAAAGCAAGTATACTATAAACTAGGTCGATATTATTTTATTATTATTATTTTTTTACTAAATGGGTTGGCGACGAATTGATTATCATGATTGGTAGTAATTCATTTCAATTACAAATCATTTTAGACATGATTACTACAACAATCACTAGTTCCATTCTAAAAATGAATATTTGACTCTTATATTATTATACTAATATTGAACTGATTTATAACAAAACAATAAAATAATTGCGTCAATGACTCATTTGATGGATCTTATATTATTTGAGAGCGGTAATCCTCTTTAAATATTTTTTGTTGGTCCTTATTATAACAAATACAATGATTGAATATATATGGATCCCGTAAGCTACATTGACAAAAATGATTCAAATAATCCTCCCAAATCAATGGATTCCATACAAGACCTCAAATCCTAAAAAGGAAGAAACTCTTGTATGGCAATCTATCTAGTCACATTCACACACAGAAAGAGGACTTTAAAATGGACAATAGGCAAGCCTAATCATTTTAATACCCATTTTATAAACTTCTTTTTAATCTTCTGGTTAGTTTCTCGAGACTCACTTGTGACATTATTTCTACATTATTCTTTCTATGTCTTCGGTGTCATTGCTCTTATATTACTCTTTCTATGTCTTCAGTGCCTGGCTTGGGGACGGTTACCTTGTTCAAAATAATAATAATAATAATAAAAATCCTCTGGTTAGTTTCATAGCTCTTTCCAATCCTAGCTGCCATAACCAAACTCCTTTATTGCACCTAAGCTTAACAGATTGTGTAATTTATTGATGAAGAAATTGAAAACGCCATCAATTCATGATTTCAATATTAAGGAGGCTATCCAAACCGACGCTCCAACTCACAAAACTCATGGAACCATCAGCCGCGGACTCTTCTTCTGGCTGCTCTAGAAGGCTACTCGCCTTGGCTCAGCAGCTCCGCCTTTACAAGCCGCCGCCATCGTTGGACGACATAGACGAGCCGACCGGCGAGGAGGAGGACAGCAACGGAAAGGTCGTCTCTCAAGTGGGGTTTCCTGAATCGGCGACCCCAATTCCTGGAGACCCCGAAAGATTCAGACCCAAGAGAGCGGCTGTGCTGATCTGCCTTTATGAAGGGGCTGATGGCGATTTGAGGGTCATTCTCACTAAACGATCTTCCAGATTGTCTACTCATTCTGGTCAGTGCATTTATGGTTATGGTTGCTTGCCCTTTACCCCCGAACCCGGAAATTGGAGCTTTCCTCCACTATATCGGAATAACCATACCCGTCCTTCGACCACCGTGCCACCCCTTTGGGACGGATGCGCGGCTTTACCCTTTTGATTTGGATCTGATTTGTTTGCAGGGGAAGTTGCATTGCCTGGAGGAAAAGCCGAGGAAGGAGATTTAGATGATGGGGCGACTGCCACCAGAGAAGCCAAGGAGGAAATTGGTTTGGATCCTTCGCTTGTTAATGTTGTTGCAGTTCTTGAGCCATTCTTGTCTAAGGTTTGTAATCTCTGGACTTGTTTCTGATCATATGAAACTATTGGTCCATATTTAAGATCAAAATCCTCAAGGGGTGAGACAATAATTGAAGACTTGAGTTTCGAAGGTATGCTCCCTTCGAGGTTCTGGGTTCGAGACTGTGAGACATTACTCATTCGATGTCTCTAGTGCCTAGCCTAGGGACGGACGTGGATACCCTTCCTCCAAAAAAAAAAAAGGTTTAAGATCAAATTAACATATGCAGTGTTGAAGTTACAAATGCAGTGTTGAGATTAAAACTTAGTTGCTTTCAGTTTCAACTGCTTTCTTTGATTAGATCATCTATGTCTTTTGCTCCTTTGGGACTTGAAAAACTCCAACTTTAATCTAGAGGACTTCTTGTCGGGGCATTACATATCCATCTTTGCACCATATTCTATAACTCACGTGGTAGAATCAAGAATGAGTTGGTTGAGTCATCTATGAGTTTATCGATTATGTTAGGGTATGTTTGAGAGCGATTTTAGAATGACCAAAGTTACGCTTCACATCCTCTTTTTAGTGATTTCGGATAAGAGAGAATAGCGACTCCAAAATCATTCTCAAATATTCCCATATTCTAAAATTTACATGATAGAATGAGTCGATTGAGTCATCTACGAGTTTATTGGTTTTGTTAGGGTATGTTTTGGGAGTGAGTTTATTAACTTACTGGGATTGTGATAATCAGTTCAATACCTGTTAAACCTTCGCTTTTATTCGCAGCATCTCCTAAGAGTGGTTCCTGTTATCGGCATTATGAATGAAAGTAATGCATTCAGTCCAAGGCCGAATCCTGCTGAAGTGGAAGAAGTATTTGATGCTCCACTTGATATGTTTATTAAGGTTAGAATCTCTGTTTGGTGAAGAATTATTAATCTAACTACTTTCTGTTCTTGATCTTGAACCCTTTACTCAATTGTCAATAATCTTCTCCTAAAACATTTGATACAGGATGAAAATCGGAGATCAGAGGAAAGAGAGTGGATGGGATGCAAATACCTTGTTCATTTCTTCGATTACGAAACCGAGAATAAGAAGTATGTGATATGGGGTTTAACTGCTGGGATCTTGATAAGGGCTGCATCAATAGTACTCCAAAGTTCACCATCTTTTCTGGAGCAAAGCCCTATCTTCAAGGTTCCAAGGGTTGTGGCTAAAGATACTATTATGCCTTAGATTTGAGATATTATTGTTGGACTGTATACTAAATTATAAATCATTTATTTGTATGGCATGGAAGTCAGACATTAACTGAAATATGATTTTGATTTTGATGTTAATGTTTGATATGAATAAACTAGAAGATTCCGAAGATTATTGCACTCATTTCATTTGGATACTTTTAAATTAGGAGCCAAAAATAAAGTTCCAGAATAGAGGAAGCCAGCAACATCATTTGCTGAGAAAGTTAACTTTGAGAGTGAATGCTCGGAATAAACTTGCTGCAGTTGACCGCGTATCATCTTCTCTGGTATCTCTTTCTTTTCGTTTTCACTCTATGCTTGGTGAACTCTATGTAACTTTAAAGGCTCTGATAATGTTATTGCAGAACATGATTCTCAGCATAGAGAGCTTAAGCAGACATCCCTTAACACCCGGGTTCAGAACTCTATTCTTGTAGATGATAACATTACTTCACCATCGTCTATCGTTCTTGATGACAGCCTCGTTGGTTGAGGATTGGGGCTTCCAAGGTCTGCTCCTGGGAGGTTTTAGGTTTAAAACCCACAAGTTGAACTTAATTGTAAAATCTCTTATCACTTTTCGAGTTCGAAGTTTGGAACAGGAGCACGATCCCCCCGGGTATATGGAAGAAAAGCTTCGGTTTCTGGACATAAAAGAAAAACTTCACCATCGTCTATCGTTCCGAAGCTCTATATTGATGTTGATCAGAGTGGCTAATTTGATTAGTAGCAAATTGTAAAGTTCATTTATCCCTTCAATGTAGTAGATACCTTCTTCAACCTGACCTTTTCTTGTAGACTATGAATACGCAGAGAACATTCGATTTACTGTTGAATTGAAACGAAAACACTCAAATGAATGATAGGATGCATGAAGTTCTAGAGTTATAATTGGACCCTTTTATAGCAGTTGAGATTATAGATCTCTTTCCACAAACAAAATAAGCTGTGTATTGAAAATCTTCCAAATTCTCCTCATATTAATGGAGAAGGGGAACAACACTACAAAAATCATGGTGCTATCAATTTGTTACAACTTACAAAAAAAAAAAGTTGCAAAGATAGGCCATTTGCATCACCTTCCTCAGCTAAATACCTCATAAAATTTCTCAATGACAAGTAAACCAGAATCAATGGACTCCAATGGATCTTTTCTAAGACGATGTCTTAAGCAGTTGGGAATGACTGTGGCTATGTCTTCAGCATCTACTTTATCTTTTCCCTTAAGAGCTGCAAGAGCCTTTGCAGCTCTATTTGTCACTATATCTCCTCTCAATCCATCGACGTTCAACTCGGCGCAAACCTTCGAGATTTTCACCTTCAGATCTTGATCTATTTGCACAGAAGAGAGCGAGCTTCTAGCTGAGGAGATTTGTTGCTGCAACTTCTCTTGCTCCTCTTTGTAAGATACACGGAACTCCTTGGGACTCTGGTCGAACCGAGCCCTCTCTTCTACAATCTTCACTCTCAACTCTGCATCCCTTACAGTACCAACTTGTGCGTGCATTCCAAATCGATCGAGTAGCTGTGGCCTAAGCTCCCCTTCTTCTGGATTTCCCGAACCAATCAAAATGAATCGAGCGGGATGAGAAATGGATATACCTTCTCTCTCAACTGTGTTCCAACCAGAGGCAGCAGAATCCAGTAGGACATCAACCAAATGATCATCTAAAAGATTTACTTCATCGACATAGAGTATACCTCTATTCGCTTTGGCAAGAAGGCCGGGCTCAAATGCCTTCACACCTTCAGTAAGTGCCTTTTCGATGTCGATAGTCCCACAGACCCTGTCTTCAGTAGCACCCAGTGGCAGATCAACCATATTGATTTTAGTCATCACCACTGAAAGTTGCTCTCCTTTCCCTAGACTTTCCCTCACTTCAACACCCATTGATTCAGGATCCTCAGGATCAGAATTGTAGGGATCCCCAAATACAACTCTGATTTCAGGGAGCAAATCAATCAGGGACCTAACAGTAGTGGATTTTCCTGTCCCTCTATCACCCATGATCATCACACCTCCAATTTTCGGGTCAATAACGTTCAGAAGTAGGCATAGTTTCATCTCATCCTGCCCTACTATAGCAGCAAACGGATAAACAGGCCTCTGACTTTCTTTTAAGAGATCCGAGGACTGAAAAATCACGAATATATTATTTACTCGTTTGTTATTGTGAAAATCAAAATCACCAATCGAAGAGAATAAAGAAGAGCGAGACAAAACAAAACGATTTACAAGGATCACTAACGGCGGGTCAGCTATGTCCACGGCAGAGAAAAGAACTGCTTAATTATGAGATACAAATACAAAATATTGATCAAACCGGGACTAGAGTTTTAAAGGAGTTTATACAGTCCACTCGCTAAACCCTATAACAACATATGACCCAATACAAAAGCATAAACACAATTACATATTTCAACGAGGCAAGACTCCAACTCTAAGTAATCATGGGACAATATAATTCAAAGACTTATCTCAACAATGGATATAAAGTTAGGTTACCCCTCTTTTCATTCTAAAAAACTGTAAAAGTATTGTTTAAACTACGATCCTTAACCAGTTAGGATTTGATGAAACAGTTAAGATTTGATGAAACATTTTCATCGACAATTAAGTAAAATTCAAGAATCTGTAAAGCCAGTAGGAAAGGTTTAGAACGAAATTTCATCAATTATTATCCCCTGTTTACAGTCTGAAATCAAATTAAACTAAACAAGAAAGAAAGCGAACCTCCTGGACAGTGTTGATTTCAGTGGCAACATTACATTGGAGCTGAGGCCTCCCCTTCTTCCCCTGAACCCCAATACTCCCAATCGACTTCTTCCCATTACCATGCCCTGCAAAATCAACAACTAAAGAAGAGGAGTCACGCATTGAAAAACGAAAAGTAAAGAGGAACTTAATCAATTGGTTAATTTCCATGGAAATGTACCCGAGGTTAGCGAGAGGAGAGGGGCGAAATGCCTTGGGGAAGGAGAAGAGAGGAATCGAGAAGCCAAGATCGCAGTTGAGGAGGATCCTCCTAGTGTGAACGCCATGGCCGAGTTCTACAAGGACTGTGAATTCTCTTGTTGATTCGTTCCCAAGTTTTTAATGAATAAATGGTTTCTATTGGTTTGTTAGGTTGCGGATAAGAGAGGATAGATTTCCCCTCCAAACTTACTCTTCCTCACAACGCACCCTAAGGCCTAATCTTCAAAACATAATTAATTCCAATTTTTACTCTCAATTATCTTTTTCAACACTTCTTCACTCAAAATTACCTTTTTGAACATATATATATAAATTGCATTCTTTAATAAATTGCTAAATCCAATCATAAACAACAAAGATGATTTATTTTTTCTTTTACAAATGAAGTTTAGGAATTTGAACAATTCTTTTGCTATATATATATATATGAAATAATGCTAACCCTCATTTGATAAACATTTTTTAAGTATGTAACAACTATCTTATCATATATTTTTTTCTTACTTGGATATCTACCTCCTTACTTATATTTGTAGATACTAAACCAAATTTTGAAAACAAAAAAGTAATTTTAAAAGTTTGTTTTTATTTTTGAAAGTTAGTTGGTATTCACCTATTCATATTATAAGAAAAGTGAAAGATATAAGAAATTTGAGTGAGAATTGACTTGAATTTTAAAAACCACTAAATGATTATCAAACAAAGCTCCGTAATCCAATTCAATAACACCGATAATTGTATTATTTGAGAATAGTAGTGTCTTGAGTTTGTTGGTCTCCCAAAAAGCACATTTTATCTCATATATTATTTTGGTAAATGTTAATAAATATGGGTTCGACTTTAGAGAGGGAATTAACGATCTCCTCTGGACCAAATATCTTCATCTCCTCTCTAAAAGCAGGCATGGCAGTCTTCCTCAAAGCAACACAAACCTTAAACCCATCCACAGCCAACGTCACAGAAGAATAAGGCAAGAAAAAGCAAGGCTCCAAACTCCCAAGAAGAGGCCCAGAAAGCGGCACCACCGTCACCGGAGCTCCCCACCCGAAATCCACCGCCGAATGCCCCAAATGTCGCCAATCGGTGAACGCGCTCACCTCTTTCCCGGACGTGATTCCGTCCCCACCATGAATCTCTTGAAAGTCCACGAACGACCGGACGTATTCGTCGCTTATGTTCGCTTTGCTCTTCTGGATCTTCTTCGCCGTCTCCCAAATGGGCTGCTCCACCAGCTCCTCCGCTGTCAGGGTAATGTAAATTGGAACGCAACCGTTGCCCCAGTACCCTGTTGGCAATGGCGGGCTCAGTCTTTTCCGTATGTTTGTTGAATACACGAATTTCACCTTCTCACTATTGGAAATTCCTGACGATTTCACTCTGTATTATTCAAAGTGTAAAAGGGAAGAATGAGACTTCAATGTCTAAATAAAAGTTTAGTTCTATTTTTCTTTTTTTTTTTTAATACATATTAGGAGAAAGGGACAAATACCAATTGTCAAGAAATCAAACAACGAAATCATTGCGCCATTTAATTAGTTCTATTAATTTTAGAATGAGGAAGCTGAAGTAAATATTTTGAGAAATTTAGAATTTAGTCCTTTCGGGTGAGAAAATTTAGAATTTAATACCTATAATTTTAAAATTTAAAATTTAACATACACTAAAACCGCTGAGTAACTACTTAGGTTGGCTAAATTAAGAATATTAAATAAGTGAAAATTCATGGTTGATAACAGTCACATCAACATCTAAACTAGAGTATTAAATACGTGGAAATTTATTGTTTGATAACAGTAACATTAACACATATATCACTAAATTTTAAGTTTAGATAAAAAAAGAAAAACTAAATTTCAAGTTAAAAGATTAAAAATGATAATGACTAATAAAGACAAAATTCTATATTTCATCACTAAATTCTAATTTGCTTCCAACCTAATATAAACTATCTGAACTATATAACAAAGCTATAAGAAATATAATTATTTAATAAGTCATATAGTATATGATATCAGTAGCTCGAATTGATATTTGGTGAGATCCAATTTAAAATAGGGGATTTTGCATGTATATTTTTTTTTAAAATATATATATATATATATATATATATAACACAATTTCCAAACTTATTCATTTGGAACACAAAAATGATTGATTGTATTGTTCAATCGATTTGCTTGAACTAATAAAAGTCTATCACTTGAAAGTCTATCACTTAAATGGATAGAAGTCCATTACTTGAGTCATCTAAACTCTATCGATTGAATTGATAGAAGTCGATAGAATAGAATTTTTAAGTAAAATGTGCTAAATATATGCAGACAAATTCATTTAAAATTGGTGAGAACAAAAGAGTGAGTATCATGTATTCACAAGGAAAGAGTCAGTATCTTGAGGGCATCACAATAAATGTAGTATTCATTTGGTAATCAATTAATTTAAGTTTTTTCAAAAAATCCTAAACTCAAGAACATGGATGTGGACAAAATGGACAGAATTAAGAGAATTTGACTCACTTGGCTCGCCATATGTATGCACCCAAGGCTTCAAACGCAGTGAATCGAGTACCAGATTGTTGGAACAAACTGCTCCTGAATCTCTCCAATTGATTATCTGTAATCGGGAAGAATTCTCTCACCACATCCCCAATTTGATGACTATACGGTGAATCCCCATGTCCTAAACTCAAAAACTCCCCGATCGGAGCCTCGATTCGTGGCGGATTCCTCGGACCCAACAAGCTAGCCCTATCCCAGACGGGCTCGATCGACACCGAACCCGCCCCACGAGCCAATTCAGCCACAGCACAGAAAAACTGAGTACCCCCAACTCCATCGCACAAGGAATGGTGAATGGCGGCTCCGAGAGTGAACCCGCCGCATTCGAACACGGTAACTTGAAGAATACACGGGTGGTTCAGCCCCTCATTCTCGTCCGGGTCGGGCACCAACTGGTCCAGGAAAGACTCGTCCGGGTCATCGAGGTGATCCACGGAGGCGAGGTCGCAGTCGGCGGTGGCGCGGACGAGAGGGAGGGCTTGGGCGGGAGCGCAGAGGAGATCGCGGCGGCGGAGGGTGGCGGCGAGGGGGTAGTAGTGGAGGAGGGCGGGGGAGAGGGCGGTGGCGATGACGTCGGCGGGAGATTGGGGGGCGGCGGCGGTGGAGTTATAGGCTCGGAGGTAGCGGAAAGTGAGGCGGAGATTGGGATCTGTGTCGATGTGGGAAAGTGTGAGGACGTGGTTGTGGGAGAAGGCGGGGCGGGAGGGAAGAATGGGAGTTGTTTCTGAGATTGTGACTCGCATGGCTGTGATGGATGAACGGCGGCGAGGTGGGTTGGGTTGCAGATGGTGGCCGGTGGGTTTATTTGGTTTTGATTTTGTAGCATTGATCTCGTTGGCGGGGTTGGTGGAGTGGACGGAGGGACGTCGCCGTTTTGCTGTGTGCTAAATGGGAGCGACGTGGACCATCCTGCATCTTTTAATTTTAATTGATTCAATTAAAAATAATTAGTTGTATAATGACTGAGGTAATGTTGACTACAAATAATTGATGACTTATATTAAAGGGATGGAAAACAATCGGACAATCAACACCAGCGCATGGCTTCGAACCTGAAAGAATCGTATTGTAATCTCATTCCCCTAATTTTTATTAAAAAAAATATAATGTCATTATTTAATGAGTAATTAGTAAATACTCAATCTAATCTCTTTAAAATTGACAAACAAATACCCTATTGAAAATTAACGAATCCTAAATTGAAGGTATCACTACACTCAATTACATGAGAGCGACCATCAGATTGAACTGATTTATCACGAAACAATAAAAACCATGGATTCATTTGGTAATTTAATCTTCCAAGACCATGGTACATAGAGATGTCCATTTTCCCCGTGGGGCCGGGGCCCCGCGGGGACCCGCCCCGAACGGGGCGGTGAATCCCCGTTTAG
>JBBMEF010032772.1:0-15534 GCA_037832685.1 Sicyos baderoa | reverse complement strand
GGTCTTTCCGTCAATCGACGCGTCGTTTTGACCGTTGACCCGGAGTCGCGTCTTTCAGAAAGACGCGACAAAAAAAATGGGTCGTCGCATCTTTTCTAAAATGTAAATATTTTGGGTCCGAACCCCAAATAGCAATAGTTTTGGGGTCCAGACCCCTACATGCCATTTTTCCCTTATAATGATGCAATATTATCAACTTTATCAAAAAGGTATTTTGGGGCCAAGAGATGAAAAGAAAGTTTGAATCACCCCGAATCATTTACTTTAAAGTTATATATTTCTTATATAACCACTTTTTATTTTTTTCATAATCACTTTTTATTTCTTTTAATAATTAATTTTGTTTTCTCTCAGTATTCACATGTTTTATTCTCATCATAATTCTTTTCTCTACTTCAAGTATAGATAATTATTTTTTTTACTTTAAATATAAATAATCATTTTTTTGATAATCATTCTTCTTCATATTCTTCCATTAATATTTATGTAATCGTAATCATAATCATAATGATTTTTAATCTTCTTGTTCGAACACATCTACTAATAGTTCACATGAATTCTTCGAGCTAAGATCTCTTTCATTTTTTCTCTCTTTAAAAAATACCTCGTGTTTAGTTATATGCTATTGAGCTTGTCTTAGAACAAATTTGCATCAACAACCAATATTACAAAGTAGAAGATTTGCATTTATAATTGACAATTAGATGCACAACAAATCTTATTCATTAAAGGTTTATCTAATAATTAAGAGCTATTGAAAAATTAAAACCATGATAATCATCTAATTTTTTTTGTTCTTACATCTAAACATTATCTCATAATGATAGTCTATAAAAAAAAAAAAAAATTATCAAACTAATCAAAATTAAAAAATAGTTACAAATATAGTCATTTAAAAAAAAATTAACAATAATAGTCATGAATATTAATATTAATATGATATTAATAATACATAATACTAAATTAATAATACATAATATTATATTAACAACATATAATACTATTTTAATAATACATAATAATATAGAATAGTGTACTAATAATAAATAATATTATTTTAATAATTACAGTAAATATTATACTAAACTATATTTATAATTACGATTTAAATATTTTCAAATTTAACTAAATTTATAATTATTGGGTTAGAATAGATCACTCATCATCATTTTCTTAAAAAAAAACCATTTTAGCTTAGGAAATGACTTTGGAACTTGGAAATGAAGGAAAGGGGTATTTCGGTAAATTCATGTACAATAAGGTTTTTCTTTTTTTTGTATTTTTTTTTTGTACTCTTTTTCATCTTCTTAAGGTTAGGTCACATGATTAACCGATGTTCGGATAAGTCAGATGGATATCAGCCTTCGCCCACTTCACAGCTCGACACGTAGCACTTTTCACTTCACATCTCTAATCACCACCGTCCAATCAAATCTCCCACATCACATCAGTCCACTTCCCTGCACCCGCCCGCACACTATAACCCCCCACCTAAAAACCCTATCTTTTCTCTCCAACCCTATTCCAAATCCAAGGCTCCCAAATTTTAATTTGTTGATAAATGTTGAAGAAATCTCTTCTAATTTTTTGATTATAGTGATTCGAAAATTAGCCTTATATCTATCTGTTCTTTAAATTCTAGAGATATGTTTCTCATTCACGATTATCATTCAAAGACCTTTAATGAAATTTAGATATTGGTAGAAGATTCAATCTAAAATTTTAATCTCATCTCAAAATGTGTTTTATATAACACTTACAAATTACGCATTAATTACAAGGTATTAGCTATGGGTTAAATTTATATGTGTGACTGTCTAAGCTAGCTTGCATACATCTCGATTAATATTATATGAGACTGTTTGATCGGTAGGAAATTAACTTTTATGCAGATGTCATCATAAGTTAATTAAATTTGTCGCCTCTTAGTTCTTAAAGTTCTCCTAATCACAATGATGGTTTCAACCATGGCTAACCAACTAACTATGATTATCTAATGAGATGTGATTCACAATTTTACAGTAATATTAAGTTGCATGTCTATGTAAATATATGAATGGAATTATAATTTAATAATGCATAGGAGAAGCTTAGAACATGTTGTATTATGCCTTGAACGCATTAATACCCTACGATTACTAGTCGAGGGTCTCGTTATCCAGTCAACGAGTGGGGGTTGGCAACGCCCTCGTTGCGAAATTGGTTTTCCGCATTCTGTTGCGTGAACGTATTTCTATGCACAAGTGCATTCCTCATTGCACGTCCGCATCCACATTCGTTTCCGCAGCGTATTTTGATTAGTTTACGCATTCTATAATTAGGATTTAATGAGGGGACATTTATAAGCCCGAATTAAATTCTAGCGGTTTATGACATTCATTTATTCTGTAACTCCATAATCCGACGCTCCTCTCAATAATATTATTCTCCCTCACTGCCCGTGGATTAGCTAATACAACGTTAGTGAACCACGTAAATTCGTTTGTGTTTTTTTGCTCTTTTCCTTTCTCGTAAGCACATTTATCTGTTTTACATATTCTTTATCGATTGTTGTTGCCGATTTCATAACAGAACAAATTGGTTTTTTTGCCGAAAAATGTATTAAATTTCACTAAAGAATGAGTTTGATATTATGTGTCAAGATATCATCCATATATTTGATATTCGTAGTTCACTATTCGACTATTGATAACCGAATATTTTCTTTTAATTCCTACGAACTAACCATATCAACTTATTAATTTTAAACTACGTATGAATATAACAGACATATATTGTTTCTCTATTATCTCTATTTTAATTTTGACAATTTTATCAATTTCACTTGATTTTTTTTCGAACAGTTTTAGTTGATTGGAGTCATCAATTTCACTTTATTAATTCATCATTTGTGGAATGAAATGTCATAAGTAAGATGCATGTTTGTTCTCAATTTTTGTTATATAAGATATTTTTTTCCCTAAAATTTTGATATTTATAATTTTTCTTTTCTTTTCTTTTTGAATTCCAAGACAATTAATATAGAGAGATTCAAACACAGCTATTCTTCAAACATTACTCAATTATGATTTGTATAGCCTCAAACCTATCATATTCTTATGTTCCTTTCCAATATCACAAATAAAAAAGAGTGATTTTTTTCTTTTTCTTTTACATCTGGTTAATCTGATTCTAAAGTAAAATTATTGTCTAGGAGTGGGTGGGTTAACGTGTTGAAATTTATGTAATAAAATGAAAATTGAATGAACCATTAACTTTTTGGTAACAAATTTGGACAAATTCTTTTTTCTACCGAGTGATGTAATTGAAGAAGTTATCTCATCACATCACATCACATCTTGCCACCGGTCCCACCAGTCCCACCACAACCCCTATACACCAGCCCGCACACTATAACCCCCAATGCCCTAAACAAAATTAAATAGAAAGAAAGGTTAAAAATACCATTTTCATCCTAATGTCATTTTCATCTCTTTATTAGTACAAATTTAGAAGAGACCACAAACTCTACGAACAAAATATTATCGATCTTCAAAATGAAACTTGTGATTGTCGTGTTGAAATAAATTAACCAGCACATTATTAACTCTTTTTATAATCAAAAGATTATGAATTTAAATTTCCCTCCCACATTCGAAAAAAGGAAAAAATTGGGCATTGAAGTAAGAAATGCCCAACCTTTAAAAATTGCTCCACTATTCTATAGATTATTAATCATTTTCAATTAATGTTAACTTTATTTATCCTAAGGATCAATTCGAAAGTTTTTTTTCGAATGTGCATCAACTAAAATGTAGTTATTAAATTAAAAAAAAAATCTCAAATATCCTAATCAACAATCAAAGATGATTTTAGTAATCTAAGAGATTATAAAATTCAATTTGTAAGACCATTTATTTTGAAATTAATTTTTTATGATATCTTAACATTTAAATATTATTAATTGAAAGGTTTTTTTTTCTAGATATTAAAAGAGTTGGTAGCAGGCAATTTAGTTTAACACCACAATCATGAATCCAATCATAGAAATCGGTATTTGGCTCTCATTTAGTTGAGAATGTTAAACTTTTTTTCTTCCATTTTCCACTTTATCATCTCTTAAATTGGAAACTATCTATCGAAGATTATTCTATTTGTGATACTGATTTAAAACTGTTTGTGACATTGACTAATTAAAGACGGTATATTTGTTGCATTAATTAAAGTCATCAATCACACGAGTTTTTTCATTTTTTACTAAACCCACCCGACCCCAATTTTCTGCTATGCACGAGTTTCTTCCAATCGATTTTTATTTGTAGATATTTTTTGGTTTATTTTCTTAATTGGAGAGAGAGGGGGATGGGGTTGAGATGTATAGGTGAAATATGAGAATGAATATAAATGATGACACACATAGGATAAGAAGCCAAAGAAAAGAACCCAAAAACACAAAAACAGCAATCAAAAGAAAGAAAAAGTTTCTTCTTTTTTCTTTTTTTCCATTTCTCCATTGATTTATTAGGGAATTTAAAAAAGAATTAGGGATCTGGGATTTTAGTGTTTGGCTAGAAAATGGGAAGAGGGAGAGTAGAACTGAAGAGGATAGAGAACAAGATCAACAGGCAAGTCACATTCGCCAAACGGAGAAACGGTCTCCTGAAGAAGGCGTACGAGCTCTCGATCTTGTGCGATGCCGAGGTTGCTCTCATTATCTTCTCCAACCGGGGTAAACTCTACGAGTTTTGCAGCAGTTCAAGGTACCCCAGGGTGTCCTTGTACCTCCATCCAAACACCCGGATTTCAACTGTTGTATTCATAATTTTGTATCTTTTTTTTTTTTTTTTTTTTTTTTAGAGATATTTACTTTCTGTTTCTTTGCTTTCTTTTTTCCCATTTCCATGCTAAGAGAAAAATTCAACACAGAAAAGGAATTTTTTTTTTTTTTTTTTTTAAATGAAAAGAAATTAAAGTTTGTGTGTGTTGATTTTTGTTTATTGTTTATTTTTAAATAATAATGTTGGGTTTTGAGATAAAGGGATTTTTTTTGTGTGGTTTGTATTTTGTGTTCTCTTCTTCTTCTTCTTCTCCTTTTTTTTTTCTTCTGGTTGGTGATGGAGTTTCTGAAAATTAGGGTTTGGCTAAAGGTGACTTTTTTATTTATTTTTATTTTAAATTTCTGTAATTAGGGTTTTTGTTTTTTCAATTTTTTTTTTCTTTCTTTCTATTCTAAATTAAATTAGTTTTTTTTTTTTTTTTTTGGCAATGAGAGCAATAGTATAAGGGTATCAATATATACCTATGAATCAATCTCCTCCCATGGGTCTCCAAAAAAATAATTTTTTTTTTTTTGTTGGTTCTCTTTCTCTTTCTTCTTGTTGGTTTTTTTTTTTTTTTTTTTTTTTTTTTGAATTATGAGTTGTATTTTTTGGTACAGTAATATTTAGAATATTTAGAGTTGAGAATTTGAATCTAATTTCTAAATCAGGTTTAAATGTTAATTACGGTTAGATTTAGATAGAGTTTTAGCTTAAGAAATACGGTTGATCTATTTTTTTTTTTTTTTATTATTATTATTATTTGTGATGGGTTTGTGTTTTGTTTTTTCATCTTGAATTGTGTTTGTGGAGTGGAAGAAGATTTTTTTTTTTAAAGAAAAAAATAAAAGAGGTTTAATTATGATTCTATTTCGTGAGGATTTGTCTTTCTAATTCTTCTGTTTTTGAAAAGTATGTAAGTTTACATTTTTTTGGAAAAAAATTGAGTTTTTTAAAATTAGTCAGAAATCAGAAATGGATTTTTTATAATTATCTGTGTGGGATTTTTTTTTAATAAAATTGGATAGGAATTTTTTTAAAAATATTTTTAGATGCAGAATTGAGAGGAAAATAATTGTTGGTAAGAAATAAAAAACTTTTTTTTAAAATATTTAAATAGATATTTCTTTAGTTTTTCTCTATTCGATGTTGGTTATCTAAAAGTATTCACAACCATCATGGGGTAGCCCAATTGGTCATGAAGGGCCTTGGGGTGCATAAGGGTATGGGTTCAAATCCCATGATGGCCAACCTATACCTAGAAATTAATTTCAAATTTATACCTACGGGTTTCCTTGGTATCTAAATGTTGTAGGGTCAGGCGGTATGCCTGTGACATTAGTCGAGGTGCACTTTCCACGCGAAAACTAGCCCCGGACAGTCATGGATATCAAAGAAAAAAATCTAAAAGTACTCACATTTCTAATGTTTAAAATACTTTTAATTTGATTAGAGAGAAAATTTAATAGTGTAAACGAGTTTTTTTTTTTTTTTTGAATTATTGTATACTACTTTTAGAACGAAAATTTTAAATTATTTTCTTATTTCAAGACTAATAATTCGATTCCTAATTTCTCAAAATAATAATAATTCAATTCCTGAAGAAAAGTTTCATATATTTTTTTTAAGTACAGGAGTTTTTACTTATTAGTAACTAAATGATTTATTAATAAACTTTGAGCTTCTCAATTGTTATTCTCTTATAGTTGACTCTAATTTTATTTTAGTAAATTGTACCTAAATCCTAACCTTTGGAAATATGACATTTTGCATAGTTAGAATTGTACATAATACCTTTGATTATGTGCTTGATTTCAATTTAACAATTTTCATCAAAATGCTCTGAGCATTTTTTCTTGCTCTTAGCATTTGGAGTAAAGTTGAAACCTTTAAACATTTTAAAGCAAAGTTATAATTAACTAAATATCCTAATTAAGGTAGAAGTGAGATATCAACTAGTTTTTTTTTTTTCCTTAAATTCAATAACATTTTGTAGATTTCGAACATGTAGTCTCTATCAAATAAGAGCAATAGCTCAATAGCATTAATATATATCTATGAATCATAAAATTATAAGTTTATTTTCAAAAAGAAAAAAAAAATTAAAAAAAATGTTATAAGTTAAATCTTTCCCACTCCGTTGTTGAACTAAAAGAAACACGCAACTTCTTGATTATTAGAACGTCGTAGTACTTGAAGTTAAGCTTATTTTAGATATGATATCAAAAGTTCAAAACTCAAAGAATTTGATATTAACAAAAGTTTACCTTATTTTGAATTATTGTAATTTGGATTTGTTAGGTTTATAAATATATAATTGAGGCAATTCAATATTAACAAATTTTGTTATTATTATGTGAAAAATACAGCATGCTCCAAACACTAGAGAGATACCAGAAGTGCAACTATGGAGCACCAGAGCCAAATGTCTCCACAAGAGAAGCCTTGGTAATCTCTCTATTTTTTTTTTATTTTTTTTTTACATTTACATTAAATGATTTTGTTTAATTTTCTATTTTTGAAATTGAGTTGGTACTAATCATTATTTATTTGTTTAGTTCTTTCTTTTTTAAACCAAGAAAAAAAAAACGATTTTTATAAGCCATTTCTAATTTTTTTTCTAGTTCATAAATGCAGATTATGAAACACTAATTCATCAATTTTCTTTCTGGCTTTCATTTATGAGTTTTGAACAAAAACATAATTGAGAGTGATTGTGGATAGGTTAGCGGCGTGTTGGTTTATTTAATGTGTTGTAATCCAATGCAGTTCTATAATAATTAATATTATCTTAAAAATCGGTACTTAATTTTCAACTTATTTAGAAGCTGTAGTATTTTTTATGAGAAGTTTGTGATTTCTCTCCTAATCTTTTTTTTTTTTTTGAAAAAATAAGTCACTAAAAATTTATGTAACTTGTCAAAATCTAGTTTAGCTTGGTATTAATTAGTATACATCTTCGATTAAAAATGTTGTACATTCGAATCCTCAAATATTGTAGTTGAACTAAAATAACCATGTAAATTCAAAGGAGGGTTAAGTGTTTATATACCGAAAGGGTCAGTGGCGCAGTGGTTTGATTGTTTTGTTGCAAACCAATTCAATACCAGCGTCACGGGTTCGAACCCTGGAAAAGTGCTCATATAATTCATGATTTTCAATAACTTTTTACAGTAAGAGGATTTATTTCCATATAGAAATAGATTTAATTGGGACATGTTCCATTACTTATGTTCTGTTTGGAAATTTTGATTTTGATTTTTCTTTTTCTCTCAAAATCTTGTTTATTTATAATTTCTCTATTATTTTCATATTTTTGATTTGGTTTTTTAAAAACAAAAGATAAAATTTGGCTAAATAAAGGTTTAATTTATCATAAGTTAATTGCAAAATTATAAAAAGAGGAACTCATTAATGATTTAAAATGATATGATGGGTTAATAATTATAGGAACTGAGCAGCCAGCAGGAGTATTTGAAGCTTAAAGCTCGCTATGAAGCACTGCAACGATCCCAAAGGTAATAACCTGATTTTTTACTTTCCATTTTTAGTCATAGATTCAAATTATTATAGGCTAGCTACAGTAAGAAATATTTTATATTCATGAGTTTCTTCTAATGTTGAACTTGAATGATTGCTCGTGAGAAGATAAACCATCATAAATTAGTCTAGTGATCCAACCGAGTTGAGAAGAGCTATTCAATCTATGCTTATCACTTAATTTTCTTACCGTTGTTTGACAACTACATGTGATAGGATCATGCAATTGTTGTTTAAAATTTATTCAAATTTGTGTAAGCTAGCTTAAACACTTCTGAATATAAAAAAAAAAATGGTTTTGAAGTACGTAAGTTGATTGAAGCACTCAAAGTTGAAACAAAATAACTATGGATCTTTTTTTTCAAAAGGAAGGAACTCACGGACTGTTTGTTTGACATATTTAAGTAAGATTTAGTTTTAGGAGTTATATTGAAAAACTAAAAATTGAAAGTTGTAGCTAAAAACTCGTTTAGGTGTAGTTTTTGTATAGAGGAGGTTTAGATGTAGATTTATAATGAATATTTATTTCTAGTAGTTAAAAAAATGATTAAAAATGAGTGGTTAAAAATGATTTATTTTGATTAATTTGAAATGAATGATTAAAAATGAATGGTTAAAAATGAGAATTATTTTTAAAAATAAAAATGAGAATGGGTTAATCAACTACACGCTAGGTAGAAAGAATCCGTATGCTCGGGATTCTCCAACGAAACTAGCATAGAGAGGAAGGGGAAAAAATCTTAACTCATCCCATAACATTTAAAATTTGACACAACCTTATCTTTGTAAAAAGTGAGCGTTTTTGAATTTCCGTGTAAAATTAGTTGAGATGCGCGTATATGATTACGAGATGTTAAGTTCTTTAGTATTTATCAAAAATAAAAGAACTAAAGAGTAGATTTTGATGTGGTAACTTGAATTAACCAGGAACCTTTTGGGAGAAGACCTTGGTCCATTGAGTAGCAAAGAACTTGAATCTCTTGAAAGACAACTTGATATGTCACTCAAACAGATCAGATCAACAAGGGTAATTTTTCATTTACATAATTGCCCTTAAAACCATCCAAATTTATAGCTTTTATTTCAATTTTGTATGCTTATTATTCTCATTAATTCTGTTTGATATTGTCAGACTCAGTCCATGATAGACCAGCTAACTGAGCTTCAACATAAGGTATATTTTTCTTTTTCCTTTTGGTTTGAATTTTATATAAGTCTATGAGTTTTGGAAACCATTCTTTCATAATTCTTTAATTTTCCATTTACCTCTATTCTAGTATTTTTTTAACATGAAAAAAATGTTAAACAATATTTAATAATTTTATTGGAGGACAATTGAAATTTGTAGCCCACTGTCTTACTCTTTGTCCAAGGCAAATTGTGGCCATATATAAACTTACTTGACCACCAAAGTCAAGTTGTAGTATAATTATGGTCATAAATATGTATTTTTGGTGATCCTATCCCCTCTCTCTTTTCGGTGATCCGAAAATTTAAAGTTTTACTCCTCTAAACTCGAAGTATCACTGACTCGTTCTTAGACTGTGACACCGAAATATATTATAGAATTGAAGCAAAATTGAAGGTCACCTAAAAAGTTAATCCACGTAGCTTCTTCGAACTTGGGATCTTTGAGAGCACACTCTCAAAATCCAGACACTTGACCACTACGTCGCCCCTAGGATACCTTTCCTTACGAGTGAGTAGTGTTTGTTGGATGTGTTTACTTGGGTTGTGCATACTTTACACTTTTCAAATCTTAATTAAGTAACAGTTTCTAGGTTGGATTTGAAAATGAAAATAGGACTAGTTAAGTTGATAGTGGTATATGGAATTCCTGATTCAATGTTTGATCACAATATAAGTATTGGAATATAAACAAAGTTGTCCCTCACTAGTTAGATGAAGGGAAGATCATTAATATGGTTAGTTGATATAATTAAATTCACCTCAACTTATCGAGTTTAAGTTTTTGGGTTGATTGACGGTTTAACATAATTCAACATAGTATCAGAGTAGGAGATCATGCCCACAAGTGAGAGGGAGTGTAAGTTGATATAATTAAATTTACCTCAACCTACCGACCTTAAACTTTTGGGTTGATTGATAGTTTAACATAATTCAACAGGTATATAAGTGATTATAACCATATGCATTGGATGAAACTAAAAAACAAAGTCATGAATCTTATGCCCAAAGTGGAGAATATTATACCACGTGATCAGATTGAGCTATCATCTTTATCAATAGGCGGGATAATATCTGCTTTGCGAACGTCCTTATAACGATAGTGTAATTAACTATAAAATGATACATGATTATATATAGTAATGGAAGGCATAGATTTATATATGGATTTATGATCTAAGAAAAGTGGAAGTTATAGATGTGGTTATCTTTGCTCTCAATACATTGCTACTTTGTGGCCCTGAGGAATACACTATTAGTCTAAAGTAGCACTTCCTATGGCTGCGATGGCGTTTCGAGCATTTCGAATGTGAAGAAACGACATCAGTTGTGGTAGTACGATCATATTCGTGAGTCGAGGTCTATCGATGTGTCGTCCTTTGAATCAGTCTCGAAAACAAAGAAAAATTTAGATGGAATTGTCTTATGGCACTGCATAATGTACTTTATGTAGGTCACTGCATAATGTTAGGTCAATCTTTTGTAGGACTTATTTTTGTTATATGACTTTGTACTTTATTTCATCTCTTACAAGGTTAGTGTTGGGTTCTTAAAAACAGCAAACCTAGACCAAAATGACAATTTAACCTTAAAAGTTAATAATGAACTAAAGTAGTTAGCTTAGGATTCAAATTAATCATTTCTAGTTCCTACCCTTCATTTAAATTGTCCGAGTGGTCATAAAAATTTTGAGAACAAAAAAATTATGAGTTCATTCTACAGTAATTTATTTTAAGAATTAATTTTTTACAAATTTTCTTAATAATCAAATATTATAAGATTAGACGGTTTGTTCTCTAAAAATAGTTGTGGTTTGCATATATATAAGTTAACCTATGTATATATAAACCTTACCATTCATTTTACATAAATTACTTTATCAAAACTTGATATAAAGCATGTCTTCCTTTCATTCATCTTTGGCAGGTCTAATTTGAGTATGAGTTAAATGGTCACCTTTACATTAAAATTTACCATTTTACACCTTGGATATTTATTTTACATGCATTTATTGAACAGAAGTCAAATTTCAAAATGAGTTACAAGTTTCTTAACTTACCCCCCCTTGAATATAATTTCATTTCTTGTTTATTTGAACTTTCAGGAGCATGTTCTTAATGAAGCAAACAAGACTCTGAAACAAAGGGTAATAACAAAATTTTAAATAAATAAATAAAAGACTTAACTCCATTAATAAAATCTTACAGAAATATTTGGTGGTTTTGAATTTGATATATGTTTATTTTTGAGTTGCAGTTATTAGAAGGGTATCAAGTAAATGCTCTCCAATTGAACCAAAGTGCTGATGATATGATGTATGGAAGACATCAAGGCCAGTCTTCTAGTGATGCCTTCTTTCATCCTTTAGATTGTGAACCCACCTTACAAATTGGGTATGTTTTTCTTATATTCTTTGCTAAATCTTTAATGCTTACTATTTTTATTCACAATTTTTAAGATTTTAATTCTATTCGAGCGCGTTCGACAAATAATTTTCACGAGTTTGAGTTTCGGTGACTATAAGTCGAAAGTCTGAAGTTTGAATTGTGTTTGTGAAATTTAGATTTCTTTAACCAACATGAGCTGACATAGTCGTCAAGAGGGTATTGAGTAACTAAATAGTAATGGATTCAATTTATGATGATCCCTTACTTAAGAATTGATTTCTATGTGTTTCATTACATCAAAGAATGTCCTATGAAAATAGTCGACGTATGCATAAAGTGGTCTAGACACTGTCAGATATAAAAAAAATCTATGATGTCTTTAGCATGTGACAGCAGTTGTAGAATAATGCCTTTTATGATTATATAGACAATGTTTGTGGATTTGTTTCCGAGACTTTGTTCATGTAGTCTTTGTTTGAAAAGTCTAGTTTTTTTTTTCTTTTTGGAATTTCTTTTTTCGATATGTATGGCTCGAACAAAATGTTGATAAATATAAATCCTCTAGGTCTTTTGGGATGATATTGAGTCTTTTAGTCTAAACAATTTAGCTTATTCAAGAATTATAATACTTGTTTGATAGCTCTGAATTAGAGATTTTTTTTGGAGTTTTTGCAGGAATAGACCAAATTGATAAAATATTTACAACACTAGACAAATTTAAAAATTTTAGCAACCATAGTAAAAAATATATGATATAAAGTAATACTTTTTATACTCAATAACGTATTATTTATATTGTATATTTGACTATGAAGTCTAAATATTTTCAAATTTGCCTAGATCTGTAATTATTTTGTAAAATTGGACTATCCAGTATAATTTCCCTTTTTTTTATCATGTTAAGGTATAATGTATATACCTTAGATACTATTATCCATACTTGCTATGAAGCATCCTTCCAAAAAAAAAAAAAAAAAAAAACTCTTGATTTCTTTGGTACACTTTTGCATGTGTAATTTTTTTTTTTTTTTTTTTTTTTTGTAGATTTCTAGGCTGCGTAGTATTTGGCTTAAGAGAGCATATATTTTTTACTAATATTTTTACTAAGAGGTTGTAAGTTCGTATCTTTCGATCTTAATATTATAGTTGAATTAAAAAAAATGGTTACTAAAACACAAGTCTGTGTAGTTTGTGTTAAAAATGTGTTTGGAGAAGTCCAAGTTCATGCAGAATGTGTCACAGACACTTAGGTTTATATAGTCTATGTTATAAAACTTAGGTTTACATTGTTTGTGTTTTGTGTTTGGAAATTGTGTAGTGATTTGCATTTGATAGCCACATATGAGAAGCTTTTAAGTTTGGATACAAATATACTTTTGTTTAATTTGTTGATTTGTTATTTGGTAGAAGAAAATACATAACAGATTAGCATTTTATGAGGGTAGATTCAAAACTACTCTTGGAGGGAGAAATTCTCTAGAATAGTCAACGATAGTAATAACTTAACGACATACGATTGTGCTTATAATCTTTAGTTCTCTCACCCCGATCGTTGCTAAAACAACATATGGCAATAATTACGATACTTGTCTAGATTAAGTCTGAATGATTATTAGTACACGTCGAGATGTAATAATAGTAGTTTTGAAACACTTTTTTTTAGTTCAACAACAAAGAGCTATGAGTAATACTTACCTACACATGAATGTTTAGGATGATTAGTACGTATGCTTAGTATCCATGTTGCACAAAAAATTACCACATATTCATTTAGTTTTTTTAATATTTTTATTAATTTTATTTTGTAATGTTTGGTAAATACTTGTGCCACATAGGCAGTAAGCATATGTACTCTACACATTTATGTGTAGGTAAGTATTGTTCCAACAACAATTAGAAATAGGGAATTGACAAGTACATATAAAATTTTGGTTATATAATTAATATACACTTTTGTCGGTTGAGTTATGCTTTTATTATCATTTTGAAAGTTATTGGTAATATGGGAACTTTTATGAATAATTTTTAAAATAAGGGATAAGTTTGAGAGTAATTTTTTTGATCAATAACAGATTTGAAAATAAAACTGAAAAAAGTAAATTTATACAATGTGGTTAAATTATTTGCAGGTATCAGCAAGATCCCATAACAGTGGTCAATAATGCAGGGCCAAGCATGAATAATTTCCTCCCAGGATGGTTCCCTTGAGAAACAAAATGGGAATTATTCTTCCATTTAAATTTGAAAAATTAGAAGAAAAAAAAAAGAAAAAAAAAGCATGTGTTTTTCTTTGCTTCTGTTGTTTAATTACTTCAGCCCCCTCCAAAAAGAAACACATTTTTCATGCTTGGAACTTATATATATAATTAATACAAACTCTGTACTTTAATCTTTGTATGCTATTTATGTGTATGTTATTGGCACTTTGCTTTTTGTACAAAATTTGCAATTTGTTTGTTTTTTAGTTGTCATAAAATGTTTGTAGTTCTAGTTCTAATGACTTTTTTTAAAAAAATAAAAATAAAAACTTGTATTTAGTTTATATATAGTATGCATTTTAATTATAGAAAGTGTAACAATTGAGTGCTTAGTGTTGTGATTTTTTTAAATCAAGCCATATGAATTTGTAATATATAGTTTTGTTTTCTTGTATTTTACTAATGCTAAGAAAAGTGTAAGGTTTTGGTTTTATTTTTTTTATTATTATCACTAATTATTATATTTCATTCATCATATTATAGTTTTTTTTTTGTGTTTTAATGTGTGTTATGTATTTATTGTGAATTTTAAATGCTAGTTTCTATTTGTAGATAAAAATTTTAGGGTTATTGAGATTTTTGAGTTGGTTTCCTAAAATATGAGAGGGTATTTAAAGAATAAGAATTGTATTTTATTATTATTGTTAGTTAAAGATGCCAAATGGAAAAAAAAAAAAAAAATCTTTCTTCCCACGCACAGACCCCTCCCCTATCTTCTCCCTCATTCTCCCTTTGCACGCAAAAGAGCCCCCCCCCAGCAGCCACCTCTTCGCATGCAGCTCCAACGCCGCCGCCACCGCACGTCCACCTTGCAGCCACCGCACGTCCGCCCCGCACCGCCATCGACCCGTCTGGCAGCAGCCGCGCCGCCGCCGCCGCGAAGCTCGTTTCGCGCTAAAATCGAGCCTCGAGCTCGGTTTCAGCTCCTTCTTGAGGTTCTCTTGCTCCCTTTCCACTTGTAAGATCCTTCTCTACCATTTCTCTTCCTTTCCCCTCTGGTTTTCTGGCCGGAATCCATGGATTCCGGCAAGATCTCAAGCTTGTTTTCGCAACTTCTTTTGCATTTTTCCGTTGCTAGAGAGCTTCGTTTGAAATTCCGAGGCCGGTTCCATATTCTAGAGACCGAGAGCTTTATAACGAGGTATGACCCGCTTCGTTCCGTGACAGCTCGCCGTCGGCCGCCGCCGGGCTCCGGCGACGCGTTTCCGGACAGCTTCTTCCTCTCGGTACCGTGAGTATTTTTCCGTTCGTAGTTTGTTTATATTGTTCCTAACGAACTCTTGGCGTTGTTTTGGTGTTCGATCGAGTCGTCGGGAAAGGTAAGGGGTTTCATTGTGAGTCGGGTGTGGCAATTTCATTGCAAGT
>JBBMEF010032751.1:0-15536 GCA_037832685.1 Sicyos baderoa | reverse complement strand
ATCGTTGTACATCTATGACCGGCTGCCACGCGCCAGTCATAAATGTACAACGATGACTCTGTCTTTTATGACTGGCGTCCGCCGGTCATAAATGTAAAACAATGACCGACTACGTCGGTCATAGATCTCACGATTTTTACTAGTGAAAAGAGCAATTTTATGACGGTAGGGAAAGAAACTCTCAAATCTTTGACGATGCTTATAGCCAATATTCAAACGTATGCGCCTATTTTGGAATGAGATTAATCACATATATATTTTACATATTTAATTTAAAGAACTAAAAAAACCTTAAATTCTAAAGAATTCTATATCCAGAAACAACAATGTGTGTTTTAAGTTTGATATAATAACGTTAACCAACGTGGAAAAAGAAAATAAAAATGATGGTCACAAAATTCTAACAAGATCATGTGACCATCTATTAATTTTTTACAGGTTTTTTTGACATCTAAATATTGTAGGGTCAGACGGTATGTCCCATAAAAGTTAGTCGAAATGCACACAAGCTGATCCAGACAATCCCAAGTATAAAAAAAAAATGATTAAAAATAACACTTTCATCAATGTAGACGTCATGAATGAAAGATTTGCAAATGAAGGATGAAAAACAAGAAACTTAATCACAATCTAACCTTGTGAAAAATATTTAGGTCGGACAGATAAATATTTAGATCATGTGCGAGCATAATCTAAATAATAATGCCCACACACCTAAATATTTCTAAAAATATCCGGTAACGAAAGAAGCTCGGCACAAGGGGCATGTATGGTTATCGATCATCCAGTGATAAATGCACAAATCATGGTAAATATGCCCACAGGGAAACTGAATCTCCTCCCGTTTCCCGCCATTCAGTTCATCCAAACAGATACAGCAGATTTCCGGTTTCTCATTCTCGGGAGGATCTTGATCTTCTTCATCTTCTTCTTCTTCTTTACTGATCTCCACCGCGGTCCATTTCAGCTCGATGATGCCGTTCACTTCCACCACGACGTGCAAACTCCTCTCTACCTCTCTGCCTGCGCCACGCTCGCTCACGTACTGCAAGATCTCCTCGACGATCTCCTTGCTGACGCTCGCGGAGACGCGGTTGCTGGAAAGCAACTGCTCGAGGTGGATCTGATATTTCGCGGGATCTGCTTTGAACTCGTGCAGAGGGAGGGGGAATATGTCTTTAGCCACTCGAATCGGCTGGTCTGTGAATGTAGTTTCTTCGAGGGTTCGCTTACGGCTGAAGCGTCGCAGTCGGAGCTCCACTGTTTCATTCGGTTGCTCGCCCGAAACGACTGCGCTACCGCCGTTGTCTCGGCACTTGAACAACCAGAGAGTGAACACAGCCATTTACTACGGCTACTTGTTTTTTTGTTCTTACTTTATTTTGCACTTGAGTTTGGGGATGGGATGTTTATTTATACGAAATTGTGTTTGAGTTTGGAAATTATCAGAATCCAACGGATTTCCTTCTTCCAATTAATTATTTTATTCACATTCAAATTGGAAAAAGAAATCTTTTGTTTTACAACTTATTCCTAGTTGGAAAAAGAAAAGTAAAAAATAAATGTGAAGTTAAAAGGAAATGTAAAGGAAATAATATATACACAAGATAAATAAAAATAAGTTGTCTACGAAAGGCTTATGAGATTTTAAAATTTTAGAATTTTTATCTTGTATTAATAATCAAATTCGAAAATTCTATAAAAGAAATCTGCTCTCCAAGGAAAAACAAAAAACAAAAAACGAAACCTTTTTATTACCATTAAACTTAGGTTAATTTTTGACTGTCTATAATTAATGGTTATAATGCCTTTTATTTTTTAATTCAAACAATAATATAATCTCTTAACTAAATTAAATATTTCATATTTTATATTAAATATTAAATATTTTTAAAAAAAAAAATTAATTAAAATAAGAGGTTAGAATATTTGTTATTAACAATCAATTATCTTTTTAAAATATCATAAGCCTTGCGTAAAGTTTGTTTTTTCCTTTTTTTTTTTGTTAGTTTTCTTTAATTTAACTTTTCATTTAGTTTTTACTTATCCTTTTTGATTTAGGAATAAGTTAAATAGAAGATTTTTATTTCCATATTTGAACCAGAATATGAAGTGTTAAAATTTGAAGAATCAAATCTGATTAATTTCCAAAATCAAACCCTCTTGGCTTATAAATAAACTTCCCACGTACAAGTGCAAAATAAAACAAACAAGGAAAAACAAGTATAGCACAGTACTAAATGACTGTGTTCACACTCTCGGTTTTCAAGTGCCAAGTCCACAGCGAAGGCAGCCCGGTTTCGGGCGAGCAACCGGTGGAACTCCGGTTGCGACGCTTCAGCCGTCTGGTCCCTAGACCTCCGTCGGCCGCTCTCATACGGCAAATCCTCGAAGAGACTACATTCGCACATCCGCCGATTATTCCAATGACAACCAACGTGATCCCTCTCCGTCCTCGACACGATCTCGAAGCACATCCAGCGCAGTTTCATATCGACCTAGCGCAGTTGCTTTCCAGCCTCTGCATCTGCGCGTCAGCAAGCGAGATGATCGTGCGGGAGATCACGCGGTCGATGAGAGAAACGAGGTTGCGCGTGGTGGCGGAAGTGGATGGCCTTGAACTGAGTTGGTCGACGACCGCGGTGGAACGAGAAGACGACGAGAAATCGGAAATTTGTAGTATTTGTTTGGATGGACTGAACTGTGGGAAGTGGGAGGAGATTGAAGTAGAATGTGGGCATGTGTTTCATGACTTTTGCATTTATAACTGGTTGATCCATAATAGTTCATGCCCTTTGTGTAGAGCCCCTTTGGAGTTGGAAGACTGACTCCCTTTTTTTAATTTATTTTTCCAGGGATGGGGTTGCAATTAATTAATTCTTTTTTTTTTTTTGTTTGAAATTACAATAATTGGGAATGGGAGTACAGACTCCTAAGACATCCTGATCCATAGGTATATATTGATGCTCCTAAGCTACTGCTCTTATTGGCAACTAATATTTCTTTTTCACCCTTCATTTGCTAAGTCGTATATTTTTTTTTTTTTAAGGAAAACATATCTTAATTTCTAAACCTATTTTATAATTTTTTTTATAATTTAATTATATATAATATTAAAGAATGAAATTACCGAATAAAATATTTTTATATTAAGAAGTTGATTTATTGATTTGAATGAATAAAAACTATAATTTTGTTTCATGTAAAATAAATTTTAAATCTTAACTATAATATAAAATTTATAATGATTAAATTGAAATTTTAACCACCTATGATATTTATCTTTTTTAAATAGAACTATAAATATACACAATTACTATAATTTTTCTAAATTTATTGGGTCTTTCATAAGTGGCATAAATGATTGATTAGTAAGTACATTACTTAAATTTCGAAGAAAAATTTTACACATTATATAAATCAATTCATTACATAATAAAATCACATCATGATTGATAACACAAATTTTCAACACTTGTTCTTCTTGTTATAAAGTCATGGGAAGGATTAACAATTCTATACGAAATTTTGAACTTTGACCTTTACTTATAGATAATGATTGAGCTTAATATAACATACACACAAAAGTTTTTATTTTATTTTATATTTTAGAAAAACATACACAAAATTTTAATATTTTTGTGCGAGAAGATAATTATATCTAATTATTTTAAAAATAGATAATTATATCTAACTATGTCACATATAAAATATTTCAAAATAATTATATAAATTATATTAATGTTGTTTGATTTGATTTTTGTAATCAAATGTTGATGCCTCCTACAAAAAAAATGTTAATATATCGTTATTAAATAATTTCAAATTAAAATATCATGAATTCAAAGTGACCTCAAGTGATTGGGTAAATGACATGTTATTTTTCATATTTATTGATATTATTTGTTACTTACATTTGACGACATGAACATATTTGTGTAACTTTTTCTATCATATTTTTCTAATTGAAAAAAATAATCATTTGAAAATTTTGATATATATCGTAATGTCCTAAATTTCCAACCTTCACTTTTAGGCTAAATCTTGATTTTTAATGTGTTAGAAATTAAAATTCTTAATTAAATTATGAGAATTGTCATTTTCTTATTAGTGTAATACACCTTAAACTATTAGAAATATTTTAGACTAGAATATTATGAATTCAAAGTTTGAGAATTAATTTTGTTCCTTCTTATTCTTCAAATTCTAAATAAAACAAGAAATCTAAAGGTATTTTTCATAAAATGAGATCGTACTTTTCTAAAATAAAATTTATGATACAAATTTTTGACCATCTCATACTTTTAGAATTAAAAAAAAAAAAAAAAAAAAAAAAAAAAACATCCAACTTTTAAGTAAAATACTATAAATTCCATAAAATCTTACATAGAAGTTTTTCTTTCTTTTTTTTTTTATATTATAACAATTAGGAGTGGTAGAGACTCGAACTCAAGATTTTTAGATCATTAGATGAGTATTGATGTCGGTTGAGCTATTACTCTATTGATAGAAGTTTTCCTTCTTAAGTATATAGGAAAAATAGAAATTAAATTCAGAAAAAGCGATTAGTCTGGGAAGTACAAAGAGGCTCGGCACAGTTATCGATCAACCACTAAAAAATGCACACAAATCATGATCATACACATGCCCGCACAGAATCTCAATCTCCTCGCGTTTCCTTTTATTTTACAACTTATTCAAAAAGAAAAGTAAGAAATATAAATGTAGAGTTAAAAGGAAAAGTAACACACGAAATAATGTCATCATTGAATCGATTTGAGATTTTAAATAAAAGAGAAAACTTCATTTTTTTTCTCTACCTTTTAGCTCAAGTTGTACTTTAATCTTTATATTTTAAAATTCAACAATTTTACCTTTCGTATTTTAATAATTCTCAATTTTAGTTTTTAAGATATCGAAACCTCATTAACGGAATATTAACTAAAATGATAGTTAAATTAATGTTAAAATTTAATAAATTAATGATGTTTAATTATGATATTTTAATTGATTTTTTTATAAAAAAACAATAATTACAAAGAAATTAAAAAGACAAATTACCTCCATCTTAATTATATTTTTGTATTACATGTAATAATTATATTTTTAGATAAAATAGATATATTGTAAAAGAAATGTAATTATAAATTTTATATAATTTTTTAAAAAAATAATAATTACAAGAATAACTAAAAAGATATAATATTTTCATTTTAAATATATTTTTAAATAAAATAAATTTGATTTTTTTTATCTTCTAAATAATAAATATAAGATTCGTGTTTTAACCGGAAGAAAAAAAATAAATATAAAAATAAATGAATTTGTTGAATTGAGAAAAATAAATACCTAAAAATGAGTTATATTTGGTTTTAAATTAATTTTTAGAAGATAAAAAAATTTATCATTTTTTAGAGTATTTTTATTTTATCTAAACATATAATTATTATAGGTAATACAAAAATATAATTAAGATGGAGGTGATTTGTCTTTTCAATTTTCTTTGTAATTATTGTATTTAAAAAAAAATCAATTAAATACCATAATTAAACATCATTAATTTATTAAATTTTAAAATTAACTTAATTATCATCCTAGTTAATATTTCGTTAAATCACTAACAGGTTCCGTTATCTCAATGATTAAAATTTAGAATTATTAAAATGTCAAGAGTAAAAGTGTTTGATTTTGAAACATAGGGACCAAAGTGAAACTTCAGCAAAAGGTAGGGACCAAAAAAAAGTTTACCCTAAATAAAAATAAGTTGTCTACGGATTGTGAGATTTTAAATATTGAATTTCTAATTTTTTTAGATTTCAAATCAATGTCTAAAATAAAAATTCAAAAAGAATGATGATAAATTTGGAAAAATAAAAGTAAAAAGATAAATGTAAAGTTATAGAGAATTTGTACGCAATTTTAACACTTTCTATTAGAATTATAGCACATTTCTTATCAAAAATTGGTGTACAGCAAAATTCCAAGTGATTAAGTTCAATCACTAGTAATTGATTATATTGTATTCAATCAGTTTGTTAAATAATTGAGTTCAAATAATTTTTGTTTTTTTGAAAAAGAGCTCAAGTGATTGAGTTCAACCAATTACTAGTTGTTAAAATGTCTTTATTTTTGAATTCAAACATATATATATATATATATTAAATTGCATAAGGCTTTGCGTAGACAACTTTCCATTTATAATTTACGTTTCCTTTTCCTATTACGAATAAGTTGTAAAATAAAAGATTTGATATTTTCCATATTTGAAGTGGAGGAGAAGAAGCAAATTGGTTGGAATGTGATAATTTCCAAAATCAAAGCCTCATTATAAATAAGCATCCCATTCCCACAGCCAAAGTGCAAAATAAAGCAAGAGCAAAAAACAAGTAGAAGATATCATATATAGTAAATGACTGTGTTCACACTCTCGTTGTTCAAGTGCCATACCCACAGCGTGGTTTCGGGCGAGCAACCGAACCAAGCCGTGGAACTCCGATTGCAGCGTTACAGCCATCTGGTCCCCGGACCTCCCTCGGCCGCGTACATACAGCAAACCCTCGAAGAAACTGCATTCGCAGTACACGATCATCAGCCGACTCCAACGGCTCCCAACAACGTGATCCATCTCCCTCTACACGACCTAGCGCGGTTGCTTTCCAGCCTCCACGTCTGTGCCAGCGCGAGCGAGATGATCGTGCGGGAGGTCACGCGGGCCGTGAGGGGAATAGAGGGGGAGAGGAGGTTGCGTGTGGTGGCGGAGGTGGATGGCGTCGAGCTGAGTTGGACGAGGCCGGTGGAAAGGGAAGAAGAAGATGACGACGACGACGATGACGATGACGAAGACGAGAAATCGGAAATTTGTAGCATTTGTTTGGAAGAGCTGAATGGTGGAAAGTGGGAGGAGATTGACGTAGGGTGCGGGCATGTGTTCCATGACTTTTGTATTTATAACTGGTTCATCCATAACACTTCATGTCCTTTGTGTAGAGCCCCTTTGGAGTTGGAACACTAACTCCTTTTTTTTATTATTTCTATATAATATTTTGTTTTTACCACATTATACACAAATATTGTTCAATAATAATTTGTTTCACTTTTGGAATCTTCATCTTTATTTTCCCTTTTTTATGCTGGCTATAAACTAGAATTATATTATAGCGATTGTGAATAATATATGAATATCTTTTAAGGTTAGATTTTATCAAAACATAGTGAAAAAAAATTTCTAGTCGTTAAAATCATAAAATGTACTCAAAACTCTAGGAACTAAGTTTTTAGATTTTTTCCAAATTATACATGGACCAAATTTATATTTTATCTTTAGTATGAAATACGTAAGTGAAAAACTTGGATCTTCAAAAACCAATATACCATAAAATTTCATCATAAAATTTTGAGAAACTTAAATTAGTCAAATTCAGAAAATAGTTACAAATATGATCACTTTTAAAAAAACTTAACAATCTTGTATTAATAATAATATGATATTAATGATACATAATACTATAATAATACACAAAAATATTAAAATTTGGTTTGCTTGTTTACTCTTCTTTTATTATCTCTTATATTCATATAATTTTCTCTCAGCTATTTATATGTATTGTTTTTCTCCATTTTAAACAATTCTCTCAGCATCAGAGTTTATAGCTTGGTATCAGAGTTTATCTATGGCCAAGCCCAATCATGTGTTTGTTACTTCTTCAAGCTCAATGCAAGTCCGATCCAAATCGGTACTAGTCGAAAAATCTTCGTTTACAAACCTGTTTAGTCATGTGACATTCATTAAGATGGATCGATTGAATTTTCTGCTATACTGCAGATCAATTGTTGTTAGGATGAATGTATAACTCGTGAGTTCAGACGATGTAACAACAGTGACATACGCCAAGTCATTTGCCATTCTCGTTTTAACTAACAATTCAACAACCAATCTATTGGTGGCTCTAGTTCTGGAAGCTATCAGACCATCAACAATCCCAACACTATGATTGCTACACCATGAACAATGCTTGCTACATGGTCAGCTGATCTTTTTCTTTTGAAATCAGAAAATCGAAGCTTCGCCTTACTATACGGATTACCATGTCCGTCCCTAGGCCAGACACCGGAAGACATCGAAGGACATGATCAGATGATCTTGGAAATTAAACTCTGCAGAAGAGTGAGTGAACAGGTATAGAAAATATTAATGTTGGAAATGGGTCAAAACTCCATATTAATACATCTATAATCTATTATTCATGTTTCTGCAAAAGATTTAGTTCAGAAGATATGAAGAAAAAATTGATTACCCATTAATTATGAAGAAATCTTGCTACATTTTGTATTGCTCTAAAGGTGTATTATCTTTATGTAATGTAAGTATCTCACTTCCATAGCAATCGTAGATTGTCTCACCAAACCTTTGTGTTCACTAATTTCTACACGAAAAACTCAGCTTAGTTAAACATTCTTCTAAGTGCTCTCTGTTTTATAGCTCTTTCAACGAACCCTATTAAAGTTTGCAACTCAATCGATATAATGAATGGCATTTTTCACGATCAAAACGACAGAATTATTATAAAATGTACGAAACTTGCACAATAAAAAAGCAAAAACCAGACCAGATAGTCGAATTTAAATAGACTAAAGTAGCTCGGCTATATAAACCAAGTAAGCATTTCACATAATAAGCAAATTACACAACAATTCGGTTTTCTTCCCCGGTACAATCATCATGCAAACAAGCGAGTCGACGACTATCATTCTGTTCGCCTACAACCATTTCGTGGCTAATCAGCAGTCCAGCTCTGTTCCACAATTTCACGTACTCTCCTGTTGTACTCACGCTTATTCTCGCTATACATCCTCGCAGCTTCAGAATTAGCAGGAGAGTTTGGATTCGGATCGCACAGCAACGACTGCGAAGGAAAAAACATACATGGTATTAAATAAAAATAATAATAAAAAGAGGCAAAAAATATAGAGGAAATAACCCAACAGCAAAGGAGTATGCAAATAAATATTACAAAAATAATAATAATTAAAAGAAAAAGAGAAAAAAAAAAAAAAAAAAAAAAAAAAACCCTTTTCCTCACTTCTCTTCGTGGGGAGTATACTTGGGCTGAACATTCTTGATATATATGATTATCAGTATAAAGATATCGATGATCAACAATGATTAATCAGCAAATTACCTCTTCCAAAAGTTTAAACTCGTTTACATTCTTAACCTTTCAAGTGGTTTAAAAAAAAACCTTTTGTTTCCTTTAAATTAAAAAGGGCATGCGACATGGCAGTAACTTGTAATAACATATGCATGGGGCTTCAAGTTCATCCTTGAACTTGGGGTTGGGGCAAGTGTTAACTATGCCCTCATTTCAAAAATCTAAAATTGTAACCCTTATCCATTATAATGGTTCAGATTTCAGAATATGACCTTTTCATAAGTTCTCCAACAAAATGAAAATAGAAATATGGCATGGCAGTGAGCTAGCTATGAGACAAAATCAAATGGTTTTTTTTATATGAAAAATAACTTTTCATTGATTTATGAAAAATACAAAAGGTACGAGGCATTACAAGAAACAATGCCAATCAGCAAATAAGTAGTCAAGACTATAATTACAAAACGGTGACAAAATCAAATGGTCAAAGTTAGATTCGAAAGTAGTAACTAATTTGGGGGCTGAGATAAAAAAAATATGTTCCTCCTCTCACCATCAAAAAGTATGGGAGCAAATAAAATTTCCCAGAAGATGAGAATAAACCATGAGATGCAAATGGACTCTCACTCTCATGATTGGGGCATGAACAAAAGAAGAGGGAAGCGACAAAGAAGAATCCCAATACAGCTCAACCCAAGGACCACTATAGCTCAATAAATTGACTTCTTGGAGAATAGAATTTCCAAAAAAAATTTCCTTGGAGAATAGAATTTCCTTCCAACATCAATCAATCATTTTCGTGGTTCTCCTGGCTTGCTTCTCACCCATGTTTTCCACTGACTCCACTCACCCATCATTTTCCTCTCACAAACTTATTCTTCTCATGAAGCTCTTGATTTTTCGGCTTTTCACCATTAATGAGACTGTTGATATTTTATTTTTTTGGATAAGATTGACTGAATGAGACTGTTGATATTTTATCAATGTAGCACTTTTCAGAATGTGTGGTGTCATTTTGATTAAAAATTTTGTTGGTAATTTCCTAAAATGTTAAGAGTATATTTGTGTTTAATATTTTTTTAGAGAGAATCACGTTATATTATTCCTTATTTGTTGGAGTTTCCTCTATTAAAGAAACACTCCTCCCTCAATTGTAAAAACATGTGAAAATATAATAAATATCATTTTTTAAAAATATCTCAATCATTTTTTTATAAGAAACAAAAACTTTCATTGATGGTTGAAAAGTTAGATCCTATCAAAACATTACAAAAAAATCTATCCCACTGAGAAAAATATCTCAATCATTTAAAATTTCACATTTTTATCCTTAACCTTTAAATTGTTTCAAAACAATCCTTTGTACACTTTTTTATGTTAAATTGAATACGAACAAGTGACTTGGTACTTGGAGAGGGTTGGCTGATTAATTAAATTTATCCAAATCTATCAACTTAAGCTTTTGGATGGATGGATAATTTAATATGATTCAACCATTTTAACCCGCAAATCTTCTTGTCTTCTTAATCAACACTTTTTTAATGTAGCTAAGCCCTTGTTTTCCGGCCCACTCCCACATGCACCCCATGTAATCTTAATTTTTACCGCCCACTGTCCCATAAATATTTTTGTCAAAATTAAAGCACTGCATTATTATTTTGAAACAATTTTCAAATAATATCCATTTCCAATGTTAATAAAAATCCCTTGAAGAGACAAATAAAACTTATTCCCACAATCTAGGGGCATAATTAAAATCTACCACTTGCGATCACATCTTCCTCTGTTTTACAACTCACTACACCAAGTACCAAGTCACTATTTCGTACTCATTTTTACATAGAAAATTGTATAAAGGATTGTTTTGAAACAATTTACAGGTTATGTAAATGTTAAAATGAATGAGATATAATTGAAACTTACCCTGCTCAAACCCAATGGCAATTGGCATACTTCAATGTTTCTTTTCAAGAAAAAAGGTAAGTGAATCAAACTTGTCGTATGTAATATGTATGTCACTATTTCAGAGATCAAGGACAAGAACTTAGAGAATGGGGTTCTATGGTATGGCCCAGCAGAGACTAGGGAGTACCGGATTACGACTAACTATACGCTCCCCCAGCCAATTTCATATATATTGTAAGATAAGCATCCTGACACATGAACTTGTGCCTTCTACTACTAAAGTAGGGCACGGTAATGATAGCAATAGCTAGATTCTTTAAGAACTTCGAGTACATGCTTTTCATCCAATAAAATAATAAAAGAAGGCTATTAGTCATACATTAAGGCCATTCGGTGGTACCTGAATAGAGGTGAGTATAGCTGCTACATCATAGATTGGGCTCCATTGATTTTGCAGAATGTCTAAACAGATGCTTCCATCGGCATAAACTGAAGGCAATCAGAAAAGCTAATGAGCACAAAAGGCTTGGCAACATGTACAGAAAAACAAAACAAAACAAAACAAAAAAAACAAAATTGTCACATCTTACATTGCAGATAAACATTTACTTGGTATTTTACATAATAAGATAGTCACTATTTTCCTCTTGTTCTTATTAAAATCGCCTGCCCATGTCCAAGCCAAACATACCATACAAATCAAACAGAGTGCATATGATCCATAAAGGTTTGATGAAGCAAGAGTGTTAATAGAGGAGGGTTTTTTCTTTTAAAATTTCTTAACAAAAGAAGAAAATTAATAAAGCACAAAAATATACACATCGACCGACATTCTGTTAACAAAAAAATAGTGGGCAAAAAACTTGCAGTAAAGTAGCCATCCTCTTAAAATCTATTGCCAGCCGAGATTACCAAAAAATGCTCTCAAATTAGGAAACAACAGACCACTTAAAGCATAAAATGATTGTAAAGGGCACACTCCTTGAGATTGTGAACTTACTGTTAGGGTGGAACATTCTAGACACAAAGCGGACTGTTGGCGGCTTATTTGGATAATCTTCGGAGAACTGAAGGGTCAGTTTAAACGTACCTGATCAACTCAAAGAAATTATAACCCAATTATATATCATCAATTACACGAGAAGTTTACAAATAAATATTCATGGGGAAAGGCAAACTACGAAAACTAAATACAAATTAACTGAAATTTCAGAAAATCAAACAAGATGCTAGTATCTCTTTCAATATAACCACAGGTTCACACGCTTACAAAAGAACAGCAGAATGCATGGATCCTTCATTCAGAGTTCATATCCATAACTCACACCAGGGGAGAGGAAAGAAACTTGACACTATCAATTTTAAAATTAAGTTCCAAGCCAGAATTTTAACTAGTTCTAATTATTCTCGAATTTTGAACCAGAAAATACAACACTCCCTATATCCAAATAGTCAAAAGAGCTTAAAAGGAAGACCAAGAAACATGAATATGAATCAACACCAGAGAACTTTAAAATTAATAAATTAAACAGTATAATATATCTAAAATATATATCTACATAATTGAGAGAAGTGAGAAATACTATGGTATGTATTGCAGTAAAAACTAAAAAGTATCAATATTGTTAATTAATTAAAGTTCTAAACAAAAAAACAAAGTGAAATCATCAAAGATTAAAAGACTTGATTCTAATCACAACATGGGTGTCATCTGTCTTAATAAGTCATTAAAGGCCAAGAAATTGAGAATACCTCCATCCCAAGGTGTATCATCTGGCCTGCAAAAGCCAACGAAAAAACAAGTAACATACCATAGCATAAGTAACAAAAGTAATGGTGGGTACATATCAAAATTCTGATAAGAAAAAAGAAAAAGGTTATACCCAAATATAACAGCATTCCATAGCATGATATTATTGTCTTGGGGAGCACCACTGATGCCGGCAGGTGGATCATGTTGCAACCTCTTGAAGTCTCTCATCAGTCTCTTCCTCGAAGGAGTAGACATCCTCACCGGCTGAAAATAAATCAAGACGACAAGTCCAACTTCACATACTTAACGTAAACCCACATGGCCAATGCAGAAAAATGATCATACTCAATCCAAACATGAAAGCCCCGTTTGATAACTATTTTGTTTTATTTTTTTGCTTTTAACTACAACTACTACCTTACTTGGATATCTACATCTTACCTACACTTCTAGAAACAGTGCATTGTAGGAAAGATGGAATCCATACTAGGAAAATTGAGTAAAAAATAGCTTAAATTTCAAAATAACAAAAACAAAAAATCAAATGGTTGGTTATCAAACGAGCCGAAAAAGATGCTGTTCAAGGATACAAAATATCAAAATACAAACAAGTGCAAGTTCCCTACCATGATATCACCATACCGTACCAACCAAAGGAAAATTAACATATTCTTTTTTTTTTGAACAAGGATAACTACGCCCGTCCCTAAGCCAGGCATCAGAGACATCGAAGGAGTAATGTCACAGGTAAGTTTCGAACCTGGGACCTTGAAGGGAGCATACCTTCAAAGCCCAAGTCTTCCACCACTGTGCCACCCCTTGGGGACGGAAAATGAACAAATTCAAGAAGTAATACCGTTTAATTTCATTTACAGAACAAACAAGACCACAAAGAAGCATCCTTAAACACATAATTCAATCCAGAAAACCAACTACTAGCACATCAGTATACCAAACCCCTAGATCTCTGCCCTAAACTTGCAGCCTAACAAATTAGGTCGAACAACTAAAATAGCACATCAACCACACGAAATTACATCCAAAACAACAAAAATCAGTGCCATTAACATCACAGTAATCCACTAATCCAGGCGAAAATCAACAAAACAAGAGAACTCAAAGAATTACGATGATCGATCGGAATCCGTTACCTGTAACCTAGCGCGGCGAGAGCCGCCTTGGTTGATCTTGATGGATTGAGAAACGAAATCAAAAGGAACAAATCCGGATTTCAATTCTCTGCCGGATTAGCGGGAGGAGAGCGAAACACGATCAGAGGCAGAAAAGCGAGAGAGAAATCTCAGGTCATGCTTAAAGCTCTTATATTAATGGAATTTAGTAATTTACCATACACAGAAAAAAAAGAAATATTAAATATTAATCTTCTTTTAATATTATTATTTTATAAAAAAAGAAAATTTAAATATGTTGAAAATAAAAGATAAATTATAGAGGAAGATGGATTGCTTTACCACGTGCCAAATCTAGTGATGTGGGGTAATTTTGTTTATTTACTTTTGAATTGGGCCGCCTTTTGTTTGCGCGTACTTGACACTGACGAGGCGCCGCCTTGGCTTCTCGTGCTGCTATGATGTAAAATTGTAGATCTATTAGGAACCCGAGTTTATTTTAAGTGATTAGAAATTTGAGTTGTAGTAATAATTTGTTGGGTTTGCAGTTAATGATTTGTTTGGATATTGATTTAAATTATAGATAATAATTCTTTTAAATGTTGTTAAAATGAGTGAATGTTTTGAAGGATTAGAAATAAGTGGTTGTAAATGAATTATTATTTTGAGTAGTTAGAAATTAGCGATTAAAAATGGATGATTACATTGAGTGACTAGAAATAAAATATTATTTTGAGTTATTACAATAGCTTGTGTTAGATATGATTGTTTAAATAGAAGTTGTAAAAGCTCAATTTGAATAGCTCCTTAATTCCTTCCAATAAACACCCCTATGTTTAACTATCATTTTTGTTCTCACGCACATAATTTTATAAGATATTTATAATGAAACTCAAAATTAGTCCAGTTTTAAAGTTAGTTTGTAGACAACGGAAGAATTAGAAGGTACAATGGTTTTATTGGTACTGAAAGATATGGTGTCTTAATAGTTTTATTGTTTGATTGTGTTGTATATATGTCTTGAACGCATTGATGCCCCTTGCGATTACTTAGTCGGGGTCTCGCTGCCGGACAGCGAATGCGCGTGCGGGGGAAACGCCTCTATTGTGAAATCGGTTTTCCGCATTTTGTTGCGCATTCAATCCGCATTGCACGCCCGCATCCACATCAGCATTTGTTTCCACATGCACATCTAATTAGTTTACACACTTTGTAATTAGGGTTTAATGAGGGCACATAATATAAGTCAAATTAAACCTTAACCGTTTATGACGTTTTCATTTGTGTAATTCTGTAATTCGACGCCTCATCTGAGTAATATTGTTCTTCCTCTCTTCCCGTGGATTAGCTAACACAACGTTAGTGAACCACGTAAATCTGTATGTGTGTTTATGTTCTTCTTATTTTTTACGTTTTTTCATATTATATGTTTTACATTTTTTATTTGATTGTTGATTGTCGATTTCATCCGGTTAAACACCATGTCATAGGTTCGATCGCGAAAATCGGTATCCGACTTTCATTTCACTACTACAATATCTATAATAGAAGGCGGGCACACATTTTAAATTTTGAAAACACGGAAAATCGAAGGCGGGC
>JBBMEF010032712.1:0-15541 GCA_037832685.1 Sicyos baderoa | reverse complement strand
TGGGAGACACGCGACCTAGAAAAAAGGATCGTCGCGTGTCTCCCACCCACGCGACGACCCCATCTTGCAAATATTTTGCATCCTTGACCCATTTTTGCCATTTTTTATTTTTCTAACCCTAGGTTGCAAAAAATCCCAAATACAACGTTCATTAAACCTATAGTTTGAAAGCAATGAGCAAACCAATTCCAATCAAGCAACCATTAACTGTTCAAAGCTTCCAATCAAAATCACATCCAAAAAAATAGCTCAATACCTGTTATCATTCACATTGGTTCCTCCTGGCATTGTTCCCAACACAAATCCAGCCAAAAAATGAACACCAATGAGCCTTGTACATAAAAGATTTGGTTCGATAGTGTTTTTGTTTCTTGTTTTTCTATAAAAACAGAGGTAAAGCCCTTATTGAAGGGTAGTAAACTCACTTCGAATTCTCACCGTACTCTTTTAAGATGGTGCATATTTTAGATTTACCAATCTTAAATATATCTTAATTTCATTTTTATTAGATCAAATAAACTCGTTTGAATTTAATTTGATATCATATTAGATAGCTGATTATCCATCTCAAAACCAATTTGTTATAAAAGAAGTAGCTCACATATCTTATAAATGCTAGAAGCTTTCTCCACATTTTTTCTGTAATGTAATATTGAGACATGCCTTAAACTGTTTGATACCTCACGATTACTTAATCGAGGTCTCGTTTTCCAGTCACAAGTCGGAGTCCTAGGGGTGAGGGCCATGGTGTTGTTGGTAAGTACCCAATTTTCAAGTTATATGAGAAAAAGTGAAAAAGGGTAGTATTGGAAATTAAAATTGGAAGTGAAAGAAGAATTATCTCTCCCTCTCGCACGATTTGGTCTCCCTTCTCGCCAAAATCTGAGGAGCCGTTTGGGTCCACTTCTCCGGCCACCCTCCGCCGCAAGGAACGTCTCTCCGCCGCGTTGGTTAACTCGCCGCCCTCCATGATTTTTGCTGTCGCCGGAATATCAAGGTGCAGCGAGATCCAAAATCTTGGTAATCTTGGAGTATTCTCCTTGTGATTTCTTGATCAAATATTGAGCCAAAATCTTCTAAGGTATAATTTCTTGTTCTTGTGTTCTTGAATCAAGGTGCAGCCTCATGTAAGTTGTTATTAGTTTGATTACATTGTAAAGACTCCTCCAATAAGAGTGTATATGCTTTCACCAATAGAAATAAAATAAAATCCAAAAATCTATTCAAACCTGAAAATCTGTTTCTTTTTTATTATTTTTTTTTTTTATCAACGACCAGCTTTCACGCACTTTGACTAATGTCACACGACATATCGCCAGGAATCTGTAGGAAATTAATTTCTAAATAGGTGGCCACCATAAATCGAACTTATCACTTTATGCACCCAAGGAATCTGTATCTAGCAAATCACAAATGTTTGGCAAAAACGAAGACCAACAAAAAAACGTTCAGAATAAAAACCCAATATTCAGTGGAAAAACCATTAGAGAAACACATCACAAAGACTTTCATTTTCTTGGGGTAAGTTTCTTTTCAAATCACTGACTGATTGTTGGATTGAGGGCCAATAGTATTAGCAAGATCATTTCTTTAGAGATTTAACCTTAAAGAATTTTTTTGAAAACTTGGAAATTGAAGCTTTGCCTCACTATCCTAGCGTATGCCTGTCCCTAGGACGGGAACCGTGAGACATCGAAGGAATGGAGTCATGAGAGGTGTCTACAAATTAATGTCACAGGTGAGTTCGAATCTTAGACCTTGAGGGGTGCACACCTTCAAAGTCCAAGCCTTCCACCGCCATACTACCCCTTAAAGATATTAGGAGGATCCACGGAAGGGGTATATTGTAAACACAGTTTATAAAACTGGTCACAATACGAAGTATTTGTAATTGAGAATAATAATTCTATTTAATGACAATGATGAACTTTATTGAAGGAAGAAACTTTTTCTTAGTTGATGATAAACATTTTCTTATCCAAGAAGCAAGCTGAATGATAAGATTAAACACAATCTTTTTTTTCTTTTTTTTTTGTTTGATAGGAAACAAATACTTACACTGGTTAATGAAAAGAAACATGAAAAGAAACACCAAAAGTGAAACTAACAAACCAAACCAGATAGATAGATAGATAGAAAACATGGATAGGTAGTCTCTCGCGAGCCTGGAAGTCCGGAGAAAAGCCGACAGCTGCAGAATGAGAACAAACAAGGGATTTGAAAAGGAACAAAACATATGATTAATCAAAAGATTAAACACAATCCCAATCTTTGAAGCTTCTGCTAACCCCGTGACTAAGTGAAACATCCACCACATATATAAACACCCGTGTAGAACAATGTTGATGTTTATCAAAGTCTCATTCAGCAGGATAAGCTAAAAACACATAGCAAGACTTAGTAAAGCCTTATTCTAGTATGAATAAAGCTTTGGCAGATAGGGCACAATTCGAGAGTTTCTCCGCAGGCGCAACATGTCTGCTCAATAAGAGGGAGAAGAATAAATGAATAATCTTCAAGGGAAGTGAGTTTCGTTTCCTATGATAATTAAAGGCCTTTAGATATATTACCCGATGCCCGCAGCCTAAAGCCATGTCCTTTGGATTAGTGAAACAAATGGGGCAAACCTGCAGGTCAAGCCACTTTTACAATCATAAAACACACTAGTCTTTAGTTGAAGAATATAGCCTAGGTCAAATCAAAGTAAAAGGTTAATTACTAGCACCAAAGAGGTTAGAAACCTGGTTTTCATAATGAGGACTTGAGGATGAAGTTGTGCCAACTCCTTGGCTATATCCACCATGTGAAGGTGTTCTGGTCTGAAAACTGTTGAAGCGTGGGGCTGTCGGGTAGCTACTAGAAGGCGTTCTTCCATACATAGGTGGAGGAAGAGGAATTCTCTTTGGCGAACGCCCCATTCGTCGACTGCTTCATCAAGAAGAGATAAGAAAGGACATTCACAAGTTGACAAAGAAAACAGTATGAAAAGTCAATGCATACCCCAATGAGCCAAGCTCCAGAGTTGCCTGATATTGGGATGGAATTTCCATCAAGGCAGAAAGAGCAAATTCAGTCTGCCTCCTTGTAGAGTTTGCATTTTTTGACATGATTTCAGTGAAATTGACAAACTGGATACACACAGCAAGTCAGAATATGTTTGAAGTAGTGAAATTAAAAATACTATTCTTGCCTAGTAGTCATAGTTGAAAACCTGAAAATTATCGAAAGCTCGAGCTGGGATGTTATCATCAAACTCCTTCATCACGTCCCAAGGTCCATCTCCGACTCCAACCAAAATTATTGACAAGGGGTACTCACTGCAAGTATAAGTACTCGTAACTTCGTAAGCTATGAATCGTTAAATAAACAATCAATAACATTTTCTTTTGGGTTAATTTGATATGGGATACATTTGCTTAACAACTGAAGGCTTAATAATTCAGGAGTCAACAAACCTCCTAAACCTAGGAGCCAAACGACCCTAGAGTGTTTAAAGAAAAAGGAGTTTGATAAATCAAGATGAAGCTAATTGATATATATACCTTGCCCTTACAATCGCATCGACTGTCTTTTGTTCTTGTGAACTCAGTTGACCGCTATGTGTGTCCACACTTCTTGTGACCTGTCTTAAGGGTGATTTCTTTTAGACATGGATGGATACTATAAGGCAGACCAAATGATGTAACAGTATGGAAAAAACAAGTAGTTTCCAAGTTTGTTAAACAACTTGCTAGTTTGAGACCAGACTTACTTGGCCATCAGCAATTATCAGCAAAACATGGTACTGACCACCAGTTTGCTCAACTATTGTCATGGCCATCTCAATTATTGGTGCAAAAGATGTAGGTCCTGCAAGAAGAGAGAAAAGGGCAAAAGTAAAACCAAATGGTCACAGTTCGTATCAATCGGAACACGAAAACAATCACCTGCAAGTCGTAAGTTGGGAACGATTTCTTGGTAACGCTGCAAAACTTCCTCAAATCCATTACAGAACTTGTCATCCTCGTAAAAGCTAAAAACATCTTGGTCGTGTGTAGATGCTGCAAAGAACATAGTTCAATGTCAATTCCCCCTTAAACTAAAGTACGGCAAGAATCGAGATAGATAGCGCCTTGAATGCAATTACTATCTCCAAATCCGTAACAGGGAATCATGTTGTCCTCATCAAAAGCTGATAGCGACTGTCCGATTATAGATATGGCTTGTTCATATGGATTCTGTTCGTTCCCAATGTGGTGTAAACTATGTCGGTTAAACGACCTTGCACCTACACGAAAAGAAGGTTCAGCATCATGCTAAGAGACTATTAAATGTGATGAAGATGAGAACAAACCTGTCCACTCATTGCTCTTTGTGAAATCGATTCCCACAATGAGATTAGAGGACTCAAGTCCAGCTTGCATAAGAGCTGCAGTCACCTGTTGTACAAGAAATGAAGTCAATGTGGTATTTTTTTTATTATCAACAAATCTAGAAGATAAGTTTCCCATGGTAAAGTGACTGACTCCATTTGTTATCTTGTCCAATTTTATTTTATTCTATTTCCGAAAGACCATTTCATTTATCAACGAATCAAGCCAACACAATCCATCTCCAAAACAGAGTCAATTATAGGGGAGAGATTCCCCCTCCAAAAGCAAGGTCTATCCTCAGTAGGGAGAATTAGATCTTTCCAACAAAAATAGTCTAAATCATATTGTTTAGCTAAAACATCAGCTACTTTGTTACATAATCTATTACAATGCCTAACAAAGCAAGTAATGTTTAATATCAACAATAATGTTGAATTTATAAATGTCTGGGGAGTCATCAACAATAGCTTTAATAACCTCTGAAGCATCGGACTCCACCATAATAGGGGGAAGAAGCAAATTTTGCAACTCCAAAGCTTTAATGGACATATTTTGGAAGTTTGTTCTCTAGCCAGCCATTTTCACCTGCCTATCCAATCTCTAATGGCCAATCCAATTCCTCCCTCACCCGAACTTGGTCTCACTGACGCATCAATATTCAACTTCCACACACCATGGGAGGGAGCTACCCATTTGATGTTATCTTGTCCAATTTCTATACTCATCCATCATAAAACTTTTTTATACAAAGCTCCAAATTAAAGCAAGGATTTATAGCTTTAACACCAATTTTTAAACCTATTTAACAAGTTTATGCAGACAAAAGTTCATATAGAGAGATGAAAATGAAGCAAATAAAGCTAGAAAGTTAACAGCTTAAGTTCTTTAAAAAAAGACAGAGAGAACCAGACAACAAACATTACAGACAAGACAAAGATATAAACCTCATCCAAGGATTGGTAGTTGTCTGCTATCCTTGAAAATCTACCGTCCAGCCTATTCTGCGGTTGCTGATGTGGATGATCCCAGGGTGGAGAATTGCCAGAACCATACCAAGAATCCTTGCTTCCCATCACTCAAAAGTTTGCAAATTCCTTGAAGCACACACAGAAAGTCAACACAGGGGAAGAAATGAATTGATGAACTTCTAAACAATCATCATGGTCTGAAGAATCATGGGTGTTCGATCTTACCTGCAAATGATGTCGAAAACGAGAGCCGTATAGAGAGATTGCAATGCTAATATCTGAGCATTTGCATTTGCATTTGCATTTATCTGAGGAAGATAAAAGCCAATTAAACAATGACCAAGAAATGTATAACATCCAGGTCGTCAAGTAACAACGACCAGTTCCAATTAAAATGCAAAGAAACTCAGAAGAGAATACAACTTGGGTCAGCTTCAAAATCTATAAATTAATTAATGACCCAATTGGGTGGAGTCAAAACTTAAAACCAGCTCTATGTATGACAACGCAATTGCATAAACAATTTATGGGATCAAGTTCTAAGGTCGTTATTAAAGAAAATGACAAATTATTATATTGTTTGACCCAAATGTTCCATTCTTTTTTACACAGAAGAATAAGACATTTTTTCCTACACTGCTGCTTTTTAAACGACCCATGATATCTGGAGAATCTTTCTTGGGAAACTTACATTGATGAAGTTTTACATTGATGACGCTTAGCTACCGTTCACCGACAAGTTTAATTTCAAACTTCAACTCTAGTTTTTATTTGATTCATATTTACAATTTTTTTTTTCCTTTTTGGTCTTTAAATAAGAATAACAATTCCAAAGTCATGAGCTTAACTCCAACCCAATTGATTATAAGATAAACTATTTAAATTGAGAAAAACTTTTCAATTGATGTGTGAAGAACACTACAAATTATGGCATTTTAGAGTCACTTGCATTTATTTCACAATTAAGACAAATTATAGAGTTCCTCCTTATTTGAATTTCACAATTCAAATTTATATGTTTTAAATTGCACCCAACCAAAATTCTTTTGGTATAAGAGAATAGATACAAATATGTGTCAAATGTCAAGATAGTATAGCTTAATTAATATACGGGAAAACTACCTTTTTAATCCTACCTTTTCTTTTTTTGTTGGAGTTTCACTTTTATTTCTCACATCTCACTAATACTCCATTTTTTGTCCTTAAATTAAGCATCCCGTTAATAAATAACGGGAAAGTTGATTAGAATAATGACTAAATTAATTTTAAAATACAATAAATTAAAATGCAAACTTAAAAAACACTTTAACAATTTCTAAAAAAATAATTGATGATCTATGGAGGTCCCTGTTTTTTTCCCCAAATTGCAAATAAATCACTACCAACCCAGAAAATTCTCAAACAAAATGTTGCTAGTTCAAGAACAGAGATTCTTAATAAAAATAAAAAATAAACCTAGAGATTCTTATTCATCGGCATTTCCATTTTTGCTCTCCTTCTGGAAGCTCCAATTCAAATGTTGAAGATGAGATAAAAAGATTAGTGGTTTGCTGATGTGTCTTTTAACTTCCATTTTAATTAACTTTCTAGACATATATTCAGGTAAGGATTCTAATAACGATATCATCGATTTATTATATTTTAAAATTAAATTAGTTATTATCTTAGTCAAATTTTCGTTATCTCATTAACAGATCTGTTAACTCAAAAATTAAAAATCAATTAAGTTGTGACGTAATAGTTTTATTGTTTGATTGTTCAACTTCAAGGTCACAGTTTCGATCTTCAGAATTCGTATTTGTCTCCTTCGTCCGATTTATACTAAAAAAACTCAAATATTAAAATGAAATATTATTGAAATGTAAGGGATAAAAATGTATTAACAACTATATTTTGATCCTACTCCATATCGGAGTACAAAAATGAAAAGATAAAATTGAAATCGGTAAAGAATTAGAATTGCTGTAGTTTTAAGTTATTAATTATTGATAGATTAATAGACGAGGGAATTTGCTACGGGTGTTAATTTTGAACAAATATATTCCAACTTTGAATAAATATTACAAATCTTTTTAGTGATTTTTTTCTTTTTTTTAAAAAAAAATACACAAACCACCCCTAAATTATAGCGTTGAGGGAGGTAGTTGATCAAATTTAAAAAGTGCAATTAAAGAAGGATGATTCAAATAATTTTTTTTTTCTTGAGTACAAGTTGGGGGAGGGGGATTACAAATACCGATTCTTCCATGGTTCGAACTCGACGTTGGTGTTGAACTGGTTTACAACCAAACAATAAAACCATTGCATGACCCTTTCGATTGCTTCAAATAATTCTTAAATTGTAGTTCGTTTGAAAAATGCTAGTAATGGAGGGTGTTAAAATTATTTGAAGCATTTAGTAGTCTACCTGAATCTATATGGAGCCTTGATTTAGGTTTGTCCTTACTTTCTTTTTGGAAACTAGGAAATTGGACTATGCCATTGTAGCACTAATCACACCCGTCCCTAAGTCAGACATTAAGAAACATTAAAGGAACAGGTTTGTCCTTTTCTAAGGACCCAAAAATTAGTTGATATATTTCATGTTGCAACAGCCAGCTTGTAGAAGAAATTTCTTCAAGAAGAAGAAGGAAGAAGCTTATGAAGTTCACTCTCTGGCCTCTCCTGAACATTTTAAATTTCAGTAAGGAACTTTTAAATACCCCATCACCAATAGGTGAATTTCAAAAGTCCTTACCAATTGAAAATCAAGGAGGTGAGACTAAGAGGGTTAACCATGATCAGTTCATTGGATTCCGGGCCGGATGGAGGTAACGAGACCGAAATGATAGTAAGCTACTCGACTGTAAAATGTAGGAAGAAACGAGCAAATGAAGGTTTATGCTTTCACCAAGAAAAGTAGAGCAATCCTCCCTCAAAAAACCAATATGTACACACATAATTCTAAAAAAGAAACAAGCTGAATGATAAGATGAAGCCTATTTCTTATTGATAAATGAAAAGGTACAATAGATTTATCGAAACTATTTCAAAAGAAACACCCAATGCGGTAGGAGGGGAGAAAAGAAACACCAAAAGGGAAACAAACAAACCAAACATGGATACGTACTCTCACACGAGCCTGAAAGTAAGGAGAAAAGTTGACAGTTTTCGAGTTCGAACAAAGCAAGGGATTTGAAAAGGATCAAATCAGGTGTTTAATCAGAAGATTAAACACTATCATCATCTTTGAAGCTTCTGCTAATCCTTTACATGTTATTGAGTTTGCAACTTTGGACCAAGTTGTGTTTAATCTGTGATGACTGATGAGGCAGCCATCCACCATATGTACAAACACTCCATGTAGAACAATGTTGATGTGATGTTCATCGAAACAGTCTTTTAACAAGAAGTTAAAACACATAATCAAGACGGTATAGTAATCGATAGTCGATACCTTCTCGTTGTGTTGAAACCTTGACCCTTCAATGTCAAAGAGCCAAAAAATAGTTAGACTTAATAGAGCCTTATTCTAGTCTGGATAAAGACTCGACAGATGGGGCACAAGTCGAGAGTTTCTCCGCAGTCGCAACATGTCTGCTCAATAGGAGGGAGAAGAGTTAGTGAATAATCTTCAAGGAAAATGAGTTTCATTTCGTATGGTAATCAAAGGCTTTGGATATATTACCTGATGCCCGCAACCAAGAGCCATGTCCTTTGGATTAGTGATACAAATGGGGCAAATCTGCAGGTCAACACATTTTTACAATCATAAAACATTAGTCTTAGCATGAAGTGAAACGTAGTTCAGTAGGCGAGCGAGCAAAGTAAAAGATTAATTACTAGCACCAAAAAGGTTAGAAACCTGGTTATCATAATGAGAACTTGAGGATGAAGTTGTGCCAAATCCTTGGTTATATCTACCATGTAAAGGTGTTCTGGTCTGAAAACTGTTGGAGTGTGGGGTTCTCGGATAGCCACTAGAAGGCGATGCGCCGTACATAGGTGGAGGGAGAGGAATTCTCTCTGGCGAACTCCCCATTCGTCGACTGCTTTATTGAAAAGAGATAAGAAACGATATTCACAACTCGACAAAGAAAGCAACATGAAAAGTCGATGCATACCCCAATGAGCCAAGCTCAAGAGTGGCCTGATATTGTGAAGGTATTTCCATTAAGGCAGAAAGAGCAAATTCAGTCTGCCTCCTTGCAGAGTTTGCATTTTTTGACATGATTTCAGTGAAATTGACAAACTGGATACACACACCAAGTCAGAAATATTGTTTGAAGTAGTGAAATTAAAAATACTATGCTTGCCTTGTAGCCATAATTGAAAACCTGAAAATTATCGAAAGCTCGAGCTGGGATGTTATCATCAAACTCCTTCATCACGTCCCACGGTCCATCTCCGACTCCAACCAAAATTATTGACAAGGGGTACTTACTGCAAGTAAGTATAAGTAATGGTAAGCTATGAATAACATTTTCTTTGGGGATAATTTGATGTGAGATATATTTGCTTAACAACTCAAGGCTTAATAAATCAGGATTTAACAAACCTCCTAAATCTTTGAACACAACTACCCTAGAGTGTTTGGAGTTAGATAAATCATGATGAAGCTGTTTGAAATATATACCTTGCTCTAACAATCGCATCGACTGTCTTTCGTTCTTGTGAACTTAGTTGACCGCTCTGTGTGTCCACACTTCTTGTGACCTGTCTCAAGGGTGATTTCATTTAGACATGGATGGATACTATAAGGCAGACCAAATGATGCAACAGTATGGAAAAAACAAGTAGTTTTCAAATTTGTTAAACCAACTTGCTAGTTTGAGACCACACTTACTTGGCCATCAGCAATTATCAGCAAAACATGGTACTGACCCCCAGTTTGCTCAACTATGGTTATGGCCATCTCAATTATTGGTGCAAAAGATGTAGGCCCTGCAAAAAGGGAGAACAAGGGTCAAAGTGAAGCCAAATGGGGTCACAGTTCGCATCAATCGAAACAAGAAAACGAGCACCTGCAAGTCGTAAGTTGGGAGCGATTTCTCTGTAACGATCCAGAACTTCCTCAAATCCATTACAAGACCTGTCATCCTCGTAAAAGCTAAAAACATCTTGATCGTGGGTAGATGCTGCAAAAAAGATCATAGTTCAATTATATTGACAATTCGCCATTAAACTAAAGTATGGCGAGAATCGATATAGGGCGTTCGATGCTATTAGTATTACCATCTCCAAATCCATAACAGGGAATCATGTTGTCCTCATCAAATGCTGATAGTGACTGTCCGATTATAGATATGGCTTGTTCATATGGATTCTGTCCGTTCCCAATGTGGTGTAAACTACGTCGGTTAAACGACCTTGAACCTGCGAGAAAAGAAGGTTCAGCATCATGGTAAGAGACTAGTAAATGTGTTGAAGATGAGAACAAACCTGTCCATTCATTGCTCTTGGTGAAATCGATTCCCACAATGAGGTTAGAGGACTCAAGTCCAGCTTGTGCAAGAGCCTTAGTCACCTGTTGTACAATCCCATTATAAACACTTGGAGTATTTAAAATTAGTATTTACCAACTATTCCTCAAAAAAACTACATCCAAATAAGTTTTTTTATAACTACTCAAAACTTCTCCACATTTTTACTAATAAAAATAACTCCTCATTTCTAACCATTTATTTATAACTACTCAAAATAACTTCTCATTTCTAATCATTCATTTCTAACTCCTCAAAATAACTCATTTTTAATCACTCATTTTTCTAATCATTCTATTTATCAGTTTAAATTCACATCCAAATAAGTTATTGTCTTTAACTCCTCTACAAAACAAAAACCACATCCAAACAAGTTTATGACTACAACTCTCAATTCTTAACTCCTCAAAATAATTTCTCAAACTAACTCCTCATCTAAAACCTCATTCAAACACTTCCTAGGTTAACAAGTCAACAAATCTAGAAGATACGTTTGTCATACTCAAATGGCTGATTCCATTAGTTATGTTGGTCGAATTACTATACTCAATCATAAAATGCCCAATTTTGTTTTTTTTTTTTTTTTTTATATTCGTGAGTGTCCATACCAACTCGCAAAAACTTTGGTTATCATGGATTGAACCCACAACCCGAGTCCTAAAATAACACCATGGGTTTTATAACTAAACACCAATTATTATTCTTGAATGTATTGAAATTACCTGATCCAAGGAGTGGTAATTGTCAGGGATTGTAGAAAACCTAGTGCCCAGCCTCCTCTGCGGCTGTGGCGTTTGGGACCCATATTCATAGGGCTGTGGCTGAGCATATGGCGACGGCGGCGGATGACTGTAGTGATCAAAGGATGAAGAATTGGCATAAGAAGAAGAAGCATATGAAACAAACTGCTGATCCTTAGAATTCTTACTTCCCATTACTCTCTAAACTCTAAACCCAAATTTATATTTGCAAATTCCTTTGATGATGAACACAGAAGAACAGATGAATTGATGAACCAGAGCTCTGAGCCCATCCTTTTTGTATACAAAATTTATAAACAAAGACTTGGAAAAGTAAGAAGGTCTTCACAAAACTATGACCACTTCAATTTTTAACTAACCAATCACTGCACAAGTTTCCTCATAATCCCAATTTAATGGTCACCAATTATTGTCAAACCTGTTTAATGACTTGGGTAAGTTTCCAAATCTATAAATTATTCAACAAATTTAATGGTGATTATTTTAAATGCTTAAAAATGGAGAATTATAGCAAAAATCTCATTTTTGTTTGAATGTGATATTTTAAATTGGAGTCAAAACTTTGTTTCCATGTAGATTTAAGATAAATAGTTATTTTGAGTAGTTAAAAAATAATGATTAAAAATGAGTGGATTAAAGTGATTGAAAATGAATAGATATAAATGAAAGAGTAAAACTTTCCTATCTTTAGGGTATGTGGCACCATTGGATGCCACACAAATTTTACTACATTTTAATAAATTCTCTTATTAAAGAAATTTTCGAGACACCCAAAGGTGCCACGTACCCCAATGGTAGGGCTCCCGTACCCATACATGAGTAGGGAAGTTTTACTCTAAATGAAAATTTATTTTGAGTAGTTATAAATGAATGATTAAAAATGGGGAGTTATTTTGAATAGTAAAAATGAAGAGTTATTTTCAGTGTTACAAGAACTTGTTTGGGTGTAGTTTTTTTAACAAGAAGTTAATAAATCTTCAATTTAATTTCTTCATAACCAAACACCTTCTGAGACTTTTAAGTTTGTTCCATTCTAATATTTAAATATTTAAATATCTAATTTAGTCTCTAATTTTTAAAAAATATTTAAAATTTATCCCTAAATATTTTTATTGAAATTGATTTTAATACCAGTAAAGAAAATATATAAACAAGTTTCTAATTTCAATTTGAAAGAAAAACTAATAAATTTTTTTTTGAATAATTGAAAGAAAAATTAATAAAAAAAATTTCAATTTTATTTTGAATAATTGTAAAACTTGAATGATCAAAGTGGGAAGACTAACGTTTAAAGATAAACTTAAACTCAGTTATGACACAGCATCATTGCATAAGCAATTTAACGAGATGCAGTGCGTAAGAAACCCAGATGAAGTTCTTAAAGTCAATAATAAAATACAAAATGAAGTTATTATATTGTTTGACATAAATCATACAATTCAATTCCACCAATTTATGAATCCCTCTATTTTTCTTCAAAAGAATATGCCATTTAGTCTGAACACTGCGACTTTCTAATCCGGGGCTTCTTTCTCGGAAACTTCCAACTTTTTTTTTTTTTTTTTCCTAACAGAAAAAGATTAAAAGAATAATGTCTATCCATATACTGAGGTGCCACATAGGGCAACAAATGTAGGATTTTTCTACATATGTATGTATTGAGGAGTTTTTGTGTCATTAGTACTATGTATAGAGATGTCCATAGGGCGGGGCGGGGCAGGGCTGGGGAATGCCTTCCCCGTCCCCGTCCCCATCCCCACCACCAAAATCATTCTCCATTCCCGCGAAATTTACTGTTCTTTTTCGCGGGAATAGGACGGGGATTTACCGCGAGAAATTGACGGGGATTGGGTTCCCCGCTGTGAAAACTTCACCGTTTTATTTTAATTATTTTTTTTCTAATCTTACTTTTTATAACTTTTTTTAATAATATTTTTAAATAGTTAATTTTTCATAAAAAATATATATTAATTTCAATTAGATAACTGATTATTGTAAAAAAATATGCATTCCAATAAATATTTCTACAAAAAGAGTACTATAACTAAATATTAAATTAGTAAAAAGTGGATTTTTTTTTGTTTTCATCCCCATTCACTCCCTCGTTCATCGCCTAAACGGAGATTCACCGTTCCTTTGGGACGGGTCCCACGGAGTCCGACCCCACAAGAAAAATGAACATTTCTAACTAACTATGTATGTATTGAGGAGTTTTTGTGTCCTAATGATTTTTTTTTATTAATTTTGCCTCGTAATTCTACATCAAAAAAAGTGTCAATGCCATGCTAATCAAATTTATATTGTTATTATTAAAACTAATAACAACAATATCCGTGATAAAGAAAGGAGGAAAATTAGGAAAGATGAAAAGAAGGGTGAGTTTGTGAATTTACAAAATCATCCCCCCACTTTAAAATTTAGAAAATTTTAGATAACATTGTACTATTGTGGGGGAGTTTGATTGGATTCAAAAACATTTAAGGATCAAATTGAAAAAAAAAAGGACCATTTAATTTATATTGCACAAGTCTTGACAAAAAAAAAAAAAATCTATTTTATTTGTAAGCCCAGATCATCAAAAAAAAAAAAAAAAAAAAAAAAAAAAACCCTTAAATCTGGCAGCCTCTGAGAATTTCAGAGCAGAGTAGAGAAAAAATGGGAAAATGTGCGCCACCTCATAAAAATTCAAATAGGACAAAATTTCTAACCCTATTTTATAAAACCTTTCAAAAACAACTTCTTCCTTGTAGTTGGTTTCAGAATAGACCCTCATTTTCCAATTTGCCCGTTATTTCCTTTACATTTTCATTTTAATTGGTGGATGGTGATCCCCAAACAGGCTTTTGTATTAGCTCCACTACTCGGAGGAGGCAGCTCAGGTGTGTGAGCATTAAACTTTTATCATAAATTATAAATTTGGTTTATATATTTTAAAGAAAGTCTTTATAATTTTAAAAATTAAAATTTAGTTTTTACAATTTAAAAATAATTAAAATTTAATTTTTATAATTTTAAAAATTAGAATTTAATTCTGGTAGTTTGATAAAATATAGTGATTAATCATTATTGTTTGTAATCAGTAATTACTATGAATTATGTGTGTAAGTTAAATATTCATGCTAATTTTTTTTATCTAATCAATTACTTAACTTACTATGTTATTTTTTTGAAATCATAAACATTAAATTTTATATTTTTGAAATTATAAAGACTAAATTATAACTTTCTTCAAATTATAGGAATCGAATTTATAATCTACCTACACTAATATCATTATTTATTTAATTTTTGTTTTTAAAAAGGTTTTCATTTTGTTCTTAAAAAAAAACAGAAAGTAAGCTAAAAAAATTATACAAGAAATATCTTAATTGAATTGAAATTCGTCTAATCTTATGGAATAAACTCGTGAATAAAATTTGTTACCAAAATAAATATATAAATTGTGAATGAAACAAATTAAGGACCGTTGACGTTCTGAAAATAATAAAATAAAATAAGGATCGTTGTCTGGATAAGGATCGTTGTCTGAATAAGGATCGATGTCGATCAGGACCGTTGTTGAATAAGGACTATTAAAAAAGTCTTAGTCAACTAAACCATGTGAAGGAGGACCGTTGATTTTTTTGAGAAAAAGATTATTATTATTATTTTTATTTTTTTTTAATATGAAAAATATCCATTACTAAAATTTGGATATGTGATATTAAAAGGGAAATTATAATAACTAGACCTATATTGGAAACTAATTGCAAATTTAGGCACCCAAGTTTTTTTTTTGCAAATTTGTTTTTTTCTTTATTTTTTCAAATTAATTTTTTTAAAAAAATTCAATTTTGCCCCTGGAAGCAATAAATGCTAGATTTTCGATATTATATTGTCATTAAAAAGATTCTCAAGCCATTTAAATAGTTTTCCTCCATAAATAGACATTCCTTTTCTAAATGTCAACTATATTTATTATTTGCAAATTTATCTCTCTTCATTTATTTTGTTCCATT
>JBBMEF010032681.1:3694-15543 GCA_037832685.1 Sicyos baderoa | reverse complement strand
CCACTTTCGCATAAATTCATCTCAAATACAAGTTCAACTCCACGAATCAACATTTCTCCGGAAATCTCGTGTGAACACTCTCCCCAAAGATTGTATTGGTTTTTGTTTCTTGAGTTTATAAAAGTTTCTTGTAAAAAAACAGTATTTAGCACTAAGAAAAAAAATGGTTGGTCCAGCGACGGGAGGATTAGGAAACTAAAAGGTAACAAGATCAATTTGTGGTGATCAGTATTAGGAAACTAAGAAGTAACAAGATCAATTTGTGGTGGTCAGTTATCTAGGAATTAATTTATGACAAATTTCCTTGTTAACCAGTGTAATAATGTCTAACGATCATTTTATAAAAATAGTCGTGTCTAAGCTGGTCCAAACACCCAAGAATATTGAAGAAAAAAAAAGTTGATAGTCAAATAGAAGTAAAACCCTCATGGCAGTATCTAGATTTTTATCATTTTACAGTATGAGCAATCAAGTAAAGGCTATTCACAAAAACAAGAGTGGCATATCACTACAATGATGGAATCAAGCAAGAAGCTAAAAGATGCTATTTACATTTATACCTACATCACATAAGGGCAAGTTATTGCTTCCAAGAATTTGTAAGCTTTCATGGTGAGAGTCCTCCCTGCAATTTCCAAGAGAAAAAGAATAATGACTGTTCTTGATGTCTGTAGTTGACACATGAAATTACAATAGTTTCATAACACTATTATACCCAAGTAAAAAACTATTAAAGATGAAGATTCAAACCATAATCTTTTAGTCATAATAAGTATACACGTTATGCCAGTTGAGCTATGCTCTTATTGACTACTCGATATAGTGTATAGACAAAACCTTTGAACAAATATTTAGGATAAGTATTTGTTGAATTATGTTAAATCACAAATCATCCCAAAAGTTTACGCTAATGGATTTGAGTAAATTTAATTGTATCAACTAACCGTAGTTCTTTTTTTTAACAGCTTGTAAAGTAGATAGGACCTACCTTTTAATTTGTCCTTGTTGTACCCCTGATCCAGAAGAATTCATCATCTTTCCAATCCTTGATGTTGAAAAATTACCCTTGTTTTCACTACATACAAGAACACTTGCAGGATGGGGGGAATATATCTCATTTACCAAGTATTGCTTGCTATCAACCGAAACCGAGCTAGCTTCAGATTCTTCATCTCGAGCTATCGAGCTTGGATGTCTAATGAGAATGCTTCCATGACCTATTTCAACAGAGACCATAGGTTTTTCACTCTCGAAAAGCAGATCGTCCTCGGAAGCTTCGAAGAAATAGGAAGATCTCTGCTCATGTAAAATATTGTATAGATCTTTAGTTAATTTTTCAACTGGAGATTGCTTTGGATGATTCACACAAGTCCTCTTCCTGGAAGGCACCATGGTCTCCACTATTGACTGAGCTGGACCTTAAGATGACCAAATGGTGGAAGATTATACTCAGAATTACATGGATCGTTTACAATATGCATAATAGAAGAAAATCGCTCGTTCTAACTTAATTAGAGACGAAACGAAGCCACACGGATGAGAACAACTGGAGAGAGTTACATTGACGAATTAAGTTGTTATGAAAAACTTTCAGTATTGAACCAAAATGAATCAAGTATATTTCATAATGTGATCCTTGGAAAAGAAATATATCTTACTTTATAAGCTACACTCAACCAATACTGAGTTTTTCTTTTCTATTGGGTTATAAAAAGGCTTTCCCAAATCCCTTTTCCAGTAGCCAAAGAAACAATTCATGGAGTTCAGTTATATCATATTACATGCCTGACTTGACAGTTGATGCTCTTTTCCATATAAAGGGTTCAAGTTATCCTCTTTTGACTTCCAATATCATGGTTGAGAAGGAAAATGATAGGTTTGGGGCCTTATAGCAATTAAGAATACTGTAAGGGCAATTGGGCAATTAGTCAGAGAGTTTGTGAGATAATGTGATTATAAATAAGAGGGAGGGGATTTGAGAGAGGGATGGAAAAATATGTGAGAATGGTTTAGGGCTTGGGTTAGTTTGACCAAGAGGGAGGTTCTTGATACCTTTCACCTAGGATCTTTTATTTCGGTTTTCTTAATATCGTAATACAATTCGAGTAATTCGGATCTTATATAGCAGATTTTCCTAACTTTTGCTTGCTTCCTACATTTTACTATTTGCTTACCAATTAGGATAAACTTGAAACAAAAGATTGTTTTTAAATTGACAAAAACAATGATGCAAGGATGAAAAATGAAAGCTACCATAATGTTTAGGGAAACTATAATAATTAGAAAGAAGATTTCCAGTGGAAGGTTTCTATCAAGTGTTGATTTCAGTGTTTACCTATCCAATCACTTGCATCCGCACTGATGAAATGGGCACAGCTCTCAGGATTCGATATGACCGACCCGGAACTGGATCTATTGCTCGTGTCTTCATCCACTACTCTATACTGACCCTGACTTTGATCAGGAACCGTCCAGCCAATCGATCCATCTGCTTGTTGGAGCTTTCTTTTTAGCAGTTTCACTTCTTTGTTTGTATTTATTGATATACTCTTCACCTTAGAAGCCCTGTGATGTTCATATTCATCAGGATCGGCCCGAGCGTGGAAAGGGATATAGTTTGCAAGTGTTCCCTTTGTCCTCCATCGGGATCCGCAGGCGTTGCATAATACCGGTTTATTGGGAGGCCCATTACGCCAAAGAGGAGTGCCTGTTCCAGCATTTGGACATTAGATACTCTGAAGTTAAGACTGATGGCAAGTACAGAAGATTCATAATGTAATAATCATTAAATTAACTAAACTGACAATCAATGTAACTGTAGGATTTTCCATAAGACAAAGCCAAGAGTGACCAAACTGTAAATTTTGAGGTAGGAAAATGCATAGAGATGGTAAGAACAAAATGTTGCCACTAAATTCATTGCATTTGCAGTAAGCAATTTACAAAAAGTTAGTATCTCACTACTAGAGATCATATTATTGTGTATACATTCAGCAGTTGCAAACAAATTTTATCATGACCAATTGACATGAGGAACCATAGCTGTGAGCAATGTTCATGGATGACACTTGAGAAAATCTCAAACATTTTCCAAGTAGAAGCGAACATGGTGTTGGGAAATAAACAAAGTTGTTCCGTATTGGTTAGTTGTTAAGGGAAAGATCAAGAGTACATAAGTGATTGACAACCATCTCTATTGGTATGAGTCATTTTGGGTGAAAGCAACAGCAAAGCCATGAAGGTTTTTGTCTAAAGTGGACAATATCATACTAGCGTGGATATCTGCTCACGATTGTCTTTCTTATCACATGGAGGACCTAAGTCATGGAATTTTTTTTATAAAGTACTCAAGTAAGAAAATATAGGTCCAAGTCTAACCATGGATAAATTATATTGAACTCAAGGAAAAGTGGTACTTGTTAGCAATTACTAAGAAGCAAAATACAAGTTTGTCCCGAGCAGTGAAGTTGTTGATCGTCTGGGCTTCGGGAGTGTGCTCCCCTTAAGATCCCACATTCGAAGCGACAGTAGAGATTAATTTTTCAGGCGACCCACAATTTCTCTTCTGGTTCTAGGATGTATCCTCGTACCACAGTCTAGGGACGAACCAGTGGTGCCCGGGTTTAGAGGAGCCAAACTCCAAGTTCCCCGGTCATAAAAAAGCAAACAAACAAATACAAGTAATGCTTCAGTAAATTGGATACTGAAGATGAGGATAAAACAATATGAGAAGCCTCTTAACAACTTCAGTTGTATTAACTGATTTCTTACTTAACCAGTAATTCCATAAAGTAAATTAACCGTAGATGCATAGCAAAACCCAGATGAAACATTGTTTTGGATTATTCATTTGACTTCAAAAAGGTTGACTCTCCTCCCCTTCAGTATCAGGCTGATTTTAGGATCATAAAGATTAGGATTGAAACTGATTTCCCATAAGCATTACTCATTTGATTTTCAGTAAAACCAGAATCAATGCTTCAATCAACTCAAGAACCACAAGAACTACATCAGATGCCAAACACAATAATTCAGAGAGCAATATATATCTCAGTGTTATGAAAAACGGAACAACAATCAAACGAAAACAGTAAAGAACGTGAAAGAAAAGATACAGAATTTACGTGGTTCACTAACGACGTGTTAGCTACGTCCACTAGCAGAGGAGAAAATGATTATATTAGTTTGGAGATAAGAATAAAAAAATGTCTATAAACTGGGGCTAGGCTTTTTAGAAAGTTGATATTGTGCAATAGCTCAAATACATAAAAGCCCATATGCGAAAGCATAAACCAAAATACCTATTCCGTCTAGGTTTCGGGGGTGTTGCCCCCGAGCCCCCACCGTGGGCCTCACCCCTTGACCCCGACTCGCTAACCGGGCAGCCAAACCCCGACTAAGTAATCGTAGGGCATCAGTTCAAGGTATATCTCAAGACTTGGATTGAATTTTGTTTTAATTGTAAAATTTTCTCCTAATTCACAAACCCAATGATGAATTTACACATTTAAACAAAAAAGAACATTGGCAGAACAAAAGTTTTTAGAAACCAAGCTGAAAACCAAACCAACAATCTTTTATAAGAAATGCAGAGAAACCAAACAAGAAACAGAACAAAAAAGCAAAACAAATACACAAAAATGGAGGAACAAGAACTCACTTGTAACTCCACAGTGACAGCAAGGTCCATGCTTTCCCATATCACACTATCTCTTCCTTTTTTTCTTTGTTTAACTATATGGTTCAAGAGTAGAAAAGAAAATTCCAAGAAACTTTGACTGAAAGACCTGATGAATTCACAAGAAAAAAAAAAAAAAAAAAAAAAAAAAAAAAAAAAAATCAAGAAAAATATGAAATATGATTGTTTTGTTAGAAATCAGAAAGCATATAGAAATGGGTCTCAGAGAAAGGCATCTTTATAACAAACCCAGAAGGGAAAATTTGCAGAAGAAAGAGAAGCCAACAAAACCCAGAAGAGTTCTATGTCCAAAAGTCCATCTAAAGAAAAGATAGAAAAGAGGCTAAAAACATCAAGAAATAATGGAAATTGAGGATTTATTTTATTATTTATATTATTATTATTTTTTAATTTTTAATTTAAGTTAAGGATCAGAGAAATCCAATGGAGAAGAAAAGACCATTGAAGGAATATAATAAATGGCTGTGGAAAAAGAAAGATGAAAATGGTAGGGAAAGAGGGGAGAGTGGGTTGAAAGAGAGGCTTTTTTTTTTTTTTTGAAAGAGAGGCATTGTTAATGCACCTTTTTTTTTTTTTTTTTTTTAAGTACATATGGAGAGAGGACAAATACCAATTCTCGTAATCAAATCTACGATGTTGGTATTGAATTAGTTTATAACTAAATAATGAAATCATTGTGCTTCTTACTCATTTAATGTTAATGCACATTTAATGCTGCATGATTTTCTATCGATGATTAATAAAACTTAATTTAAATTTTATACTATAAATAGATCAGTTTCGATTTTGTGTTATAAATAGAAATATTTTTTTTATTATACATACAAAATCCTCCATTCTTTATTACTTTAAAATCTGTTCGGCTTTTATTTTATAAATCTCAATTAATTTTTTGAAATATATTACAATATGACATATATATAATTTCCCCACTCCCCAATTGATGTAATCTAAAAATATACCTCTTTTTTTTAGTTTAATCTTAAAAATCGCTATTTTTCGTTACTTGAGAATAGTTATATTTTTTTCAATCATAAATATGAATTTTTTAAAATTTTAATTTATTAGGGTAATTTTATTTATTTTATTAAATATTTTATTATTAATTTTTGTATTTTGTGCCAACAGAGCAATAATTCATACAACATCAATGTACACCTAATGACTTGTCTTGAGTTTAAATCTTTCCCACCCCAGATATTATAATACCAAAAAAAAAAAACTTTTGTATATGTATCAACTTTTAAACAATAATAAAATAATAAAAATCGTTTACAACACTTATTAAAAATCAAAACGGGCTAATTTAAACTTAGGGAGTCTATTCTAACATAATTATTACAAATATAGTCAAATTTAAAAATATTTACATTTATAGTTATCAATACATTTTAATACAGTTTTTTTTTTATAAAATTTATTATTAATACTTATTAATACACTATTATATATTATTAATACAATATTGTATATTATTAAAATATTGTGCATTATGAATACCGTATTATTATTAATATCTCTAACTATGATTACTAAATTTTGTAAAAGTTACTATATTTATAATTATTTTTTGAATTTGACTAATCTTGTAAATTTTTCTTTTATTTTTTATTTTTATTTTTAGTTTTTGGTTCTAAAAAATAAAAATCATACATGTATAATTGTTTGTTTTTTAAAAATTAAACTAAAAATGGGTTCGATAAAGGTTCTTAGGTTTTCAAAAAATCAAAAATTATTATTTTTAATATTTAATAAAATAAAATAAAATAGTTTTAGAATATTATTAATTTATAAATATCAAATTTGCGGATTGAAACTTTATTTGTAGTGTGATTTTATCACTTTTACATTTTTCCTGTAACAATAATCAAAAACACGCTTTCAAAAGCTATTTTTTTAGTTTATAAAATTTCTAAAAACTATTTAATTTTTTTTAAAAAAAAACCAAAATTAACTATCAAACCAACCTATTTTTAAAAAGTTAAAAATATAGTTATGGAACATTTAGTTAGAGTAATTTCTCCATACCATCAACTCTGAGGTAATATATTCAAATTATGCTCTCTCTTATTATCATACTAATATATGTAAACACTTACGGTATGTTTGTCCCATGAATAAACGGTGGAGTTGGTTTGACTTGATTTCTATTCCATGTTTGCCCTCATGAACTTTCATAAGTCCATCTAATTCCTATCCAACTCCACGCATTGGTCCCACTTTTTTTTTTAATATTAAAATATTAAAAAACTACTCAATATTTATTTATTTTTTTAAATAAAAACATCAACAATTCACTTTCCATCGCATCAAACATAACTTTATTATTAAAAAACTATTAAATATCCATTTTTTTATTTAAATAAAAACTTCAATCATTCTCTTTCTATCACATCAAACATAATTTTATCTTTTTTTTTTCTTCCCCCAAACATAAACTTATTTCACTTATCTTCTCATCTCAACTCAACCCAACCCAACCTAACCCATTTTCTCAAAGCCAAACATACCCTTGCTAAAAGATCGGTTTACTTTCTTGGAAATTGTTCTTTTTTATTTCTATTAAAATTGTTTTTGTAAGGCAACTCCACATCTTTCTTTACTCGGTGAAGTTAAATATTTTATCTTTTTAACTAAAATGTATGGTTTAATATCTAATTTGACCAGTTAAATTTGTTAGGATCTCACAAATGTCCCAAATTAGAAAGATATATGTTACTTCATTTATTGTCAATTCATTTTGAGGTCGAACCTCATATTCTTTTAATATGGTATCAAGCTCATAAAGCTCAAATAAATATCGGTCCAATTAAGATTAAATATGAATTATCTTCCTCATTGCTAATTGGATTGAAACCTCATATTCTCTAATAAGGCTAACTATAGTTTATATTTATCCTAACTTAGATATTGGAATTGAATTCTCGACCCTTGTTATCTAAAAAAAAATCTAATATCTTCTACAAAAAAAAAAAAAAAAAAAATCTAATGTGACTGTGGACCATTCATGCTTTCAATTTCTGAAGTCTTTGCTCAACACCATTACATCTTTTTTTGTTATTTGCCAAAAATACCCTCAGAATACAGGAAAATATTATTTATTATGGCTGGGAATTGTTTTATTTTCAGAAGGAAACAAAGAGGGTTCTTTTTTCTTAATAAGAAACAGAGAGGGTTATGTTTTGCCATTTTTTTTCTTTTATTTATTTGTTTTACATCAATTGATTATGATTGGGCGATTAAGAAAAAATAAAAACAAAAACAAAAAAAGATTACAACTTGGGATAGAGTTGTGGTGTTCGAACCAACCCAGCTTAATTTGACAAGTTAAGTTTGGTTAAAAATATATTTTTGAGTTCTCTAAAATATATATATATATATATTTTTTTTTTTGGTTGAGTTTAAAGTCATAAAATTTTTATGAATTGAGTTGGGTCAAAATTAGTTCAACCTAACCCGATCAACCTGAATTTATTATTTATATTAAGAAATATTTTCTTTTATCTATAACATAATTATTATTTTATTTATTTTATTTAATTATTTAGATTATATATATTTATGTTATTTAATTATTAGTGTTAGATTCTTTATTTTTTTTTTTAAATCTTTATCTTTTTTTTTTAAAATAATCTTTATAACTTATATATCACCATAAAAATATGTACTAAAAATATATCATATATTTTTGTTAGTTTTAATTATCTATTTGTTTTATATAAGTCAAATTATGTCATCTATTTTTGTTATTTATTTGTTTTATGTTATATAATTGAGATCTTCTATTTCAACTATGTTGGCACTACTAATAGTCAGTGATTTTTGATGGATTAGTTTATATATTTAATATTTATATTCATTTCGTTAATTTGATTGGAGATTGTATTTTGTGCATATATAGTGTAGGACTAATTTGATAATATATATTTATATTTACAACGTATTGATGAACTCGATGACCCAACTCAATCAAACTCAACCTGAAAATATAAGGGTTGGGTTGAATTGTCTCTTTAATTGAGTTATGTTGAGTTTGAAAAGTGTACCAATCCGAAAATTTGAGTTGAGTTGAAAACCTTCTTTGATAAATCTAAAATAATGGTATTTATTATGTCAATTTTCCATATAATTTATTTGATTATTGTACTTAAATATAAAAATTATGATTGATTTATTCTAGGTAGTTAATTTCTACATATGGATAAAATTAGGTTAAAAATATATTTTTGTTAGATTTTCCAAATGATAAAAAAAAAAATTCAAAATTCAAAATTACAATTCAAAAGAAAATTAAAAAAAAACGTAAGAAAAAGGAAAAATGCAAGAAAAATGAAAAATATTTGAATTGGGCTCAATTGAGCCCATATATTAAAGCAAGGGTTAATAAATTTTATATATATATATATATATATATGTTTGCAGGCGCATGGAAATTGAGGATGAGCTGCATAGTGTGAATTTGGAGATACGTGAGGACGAAGCCAATAGCCACGAAGGAAACAAAAAAAAGTTGCGTTTATTGGTTTTCTTTTTCTTTTCTTTAATTAGTTTTTACTTCTATTTCAAGTGTAATTTTAATTCAATTGTAGTTTTGTGATGCTTTGGACCTCATTGATATTTTTTTTAGTTCAAAGATTATTTGTTTCTTGTTCTTATTTTTATGATTGATCTTTAGTAAATTAAATTGACGTCTTAATTTATTATCAATTGATCTCTGTTATACATGATTTTGTGATAAGTAATTATTTCGAATGACCGTAAATTGTAGCAAGGGGTTGGCTCATGTGTGTGTGATTGTGGCTTTTCCAAATTACATAGCTTACATGATAGGCTCTAGGGAAACAAATAAACAAAATTAATTAATTTTGTAGTCGTCGTGGTTAGTTAATTTTGGTTTGGTCGTTCTCATAGATTTTAATGCTATTGTTTAATTGGTATGGAACGGTATCGTGCCCAATTGATTAAATAATAAGATTTAGTTCTGATGGTGGGTCGGGGTCAATAAAGTATGAGAACAATTACCTATTTGGCTTTTTCAGGTAGGTAGACTAATTCCTTGATCTGAAATTTAAATAACTTTTGTAGCCTATGATCAAAATTACAATTGAATTAAGCTAAACCCTTGAATTGGAAGTTTTTGTGAATTGTTTATTTTATTTATTTTTATTGTTTTACTTAGAATTTCATACAAAAACACCAAAATCTCACTCTTTCATTTGTTTTTAACTTTGAGAAATTAATTCTTAGCTCCTTTGGGATTCGACCTGGCTTCCACTATTTCTACAAGTTAGGTTTAGTAAATCAGTTTATATATTTTGGCGGGCTTCGACAACCCTGCCAAATTTATATTTGCAACGTATTGATGAACTCGATGACCCAACTCAATCAAACTCAACCTGAAAATATAAGGGTTGGATTGAGTTGTCTCTTTAATTGAGTTAGGTTGGATTTGAAAAGTGTACCAATCCGAAAATTTGAGTTGGGTTGAAAACCTTCTTCTAACCAACCCATATACACCCTTAGGATAGAGATGTCCACATAATAGAATTGGGAAATGGTTTTTCCATTCCGATCACCGCCACTAAATACAATTCTTGTTCCCACGAAATTCACCATTTTATCGCGAAGAATTGGTGGAGATCGGGTTTCTCACATATAATTTTTTCTTCTAATTTTAATCATTACAAATATTTTTAAATAAATATTCAAATAATTATTCTTAATGGAAGATATATATTAATTTTCATTTAGATATTTATTTTTTAAAGAAAGATGTAGAGAGTTATTAGCCCTGATCTAAGATATCTTTACGCTTGAATCTTGCATTATGACCTTATTTTTGTAGCTAGAATCACATTAAGATGGCGAATTACACATTAAATATAATGCATGTAGGATAAGAGACTAGGATTATAAACATATGATAATTAAGAGTTTTAGTGCTGAAAGTTCAATCTTCAAAGCATTTTCTATAGCATTTTAAGAATCCTTGTACTCGGTAAGTGTTGCTTATCATTTTAGGATCTCTTAATGCTTGAAGCTTTGATCAAAGCCTAAATTTGAGGAGTAGAGCTCTCGAAAAGAAAGCCAGTCAGAAGAGTACCAATGTTTGCAACATTCGATTCCCAAACGCAGAAAATCCAGAATTGCAGAATTATTGCACGTGGGGAAATTGTTGAGAGCTCATTAAATGAGCTAACACTCATCAGACACGTGTCAAAATGTCCTATTTTGATGGGGAAATATATGTCTTTCATCTTTTAATCTTACATTTGATCATATATGGCCTAGACCTTTAAATTGGTGAAAAACATGAAACCCTAGTCTTCTTTGAGCCTCATTTTCAGCCTTCTTTTGGCCAACTCTTTCTTTTCTCTTCTCTCAACTTCCAACAACTTTTTTAGCACTTTTCTTCCTGTTTTCTTTGGTTTATTCTTAGAGTTAGCTAGTTTTATTGTAATAGAGTCGTGGGTTTTCACAAGGAGCTTGGAGGAGCACCATTGAAGACCATTTTGGCGCCATTTGGATATTTTTTTAAGCTTTCTTTTTCCCTTTTCTCTTTATTTTCAGTTGTAATAGCTTTAGTTTTGCAATGCTTGATTTCATTGCTTGATACATACTTTGTTGTAGTTTTCCTTTCGTGAGAATTTGTTTTGCCTTTACTCTTGCTTATTTTAGTTTATATTAAGTTTTGGTTGCCCATTCTTGTTCAATTGCATAATACCTAGTGTTTCTTTACTTTATATTATTGTTTTGACCAAAAGCATGAGGTAAACACGTATAAGTGAAGGTTAAGGAAAGAGTGTGTGTTGCATGTATCTTGGATAAGTGGGGGATGTTGAGCTAAGATGTGGTAGGATTTTTAATTAAAAGCATGTTTCGACTGACCATCGACCATGTTGCTTTTCACTTCATCAGGGATAGTCGCCTCGCTAGTGCACATTTCATTGTTTATAGCTTCAAACATAGATGCAGAAGCTCATATTCGTAGAGAATGAATGCATCTTGGAAAAGAACATTTGAACACGTGTTGTGTAAAGTTCGCTTCTCACCATAAACTTACTATTGATGCATGCTAATCACCCTTGAAAAACCCTTAACCTGAACCTATTCTCTCATTGAAGTATTTCTCTTGATTTTCTGTGTTTCT
>JBBMEF010032671.1:0-15548 GCA_037832685.1 Sicyos baderoa | reverse complement strand
ACAAAGAACATAGTGATTTCATAGGTTTACAAAATAAATGTAAAACACTCATATCCCGGACCATTCAAAGTACTACCCTCTCCTATTGTAATTATAGTATTGTCCACTTTTCGTTTCCCATAGTAGTCTACAGATCACGTGCCAAGAGTTCGTTGGCTTCGTCTAACTGACAATCTTTTTTTTTCTACATCATTCTCTACTTTCACCATTCTAATACCGTAATAAACAGATGAACCAACTTAACTACACCGTTTTTGAACTACTATATAAACAATAAAATCAGATTTCAACATTTGAAAAAAAATTAAAAGTAAAACTAAATCTTAACAGAACCCTCCGACCATACATGCAACGAAAAAAACTACATTTTCCCTAATTAAAACGTAACACAACCTTCCATGCATTAGTTTTTTCCCCCAAAAAATTAAATCAACTCTGCAAAAAGCATGAATAATCGGATCCCTATTTTTCTAATTCAAGAACCCCCATTTAAAACCATACTGTCTTATCAAAACCCTAAATGTGGAAGAATACAAAAACAGAAACGTACCGTACGCTTAATTCCAAAAGAATATCGCAGCGGAGAAACGACTTGGAGAAGAGGAAAAGATGAACAATAGAATTGAAAACCCTCAATTTTGTTTTCGCAAGAAACCATTTGCAATCAATTTCCCCTTAATTTATGCAAAATGGTATGGAATGTGGATGCATTTATTTTTAGCATTCAATTCCCCATAAATTAGTTTCCCCAATTTTCGACTTCCCTTCTAAAATGGTATCTACCCACTATAAGTCAAATTCGTAATTGACCATTTTTTAGTATTTAAAATTAATAAACGAAAATCTACTATTACAAATATTTTGGTAGTTGCCTAATTTTGCAACTATTTTTCTAATGTGGTCTATATATATATGATAAAAAGCTCTTTAAACAAACAAAAAAGTTATAAATTCAATATATAACCGTTATTTACATAAAAATTGATTTCATACTAATTTACTTGACAATAAAATATTATAAGGTAAAGTTTTACTTTTTGAAAATAAACAAAAAATGTACGTAAAAAATCTTAATTTTATTTCGACTTGAAATATCTCTTATTTTTAACCCTTTTTTCTTTTAAAAAAATAAGTTAGGGGAGATGTCCTTTCCCCATTGGGGTAGATTGGATATAAGAGCAAACAGAGCTTGTACCCTTGGCTCTTGTGTGCTACCAAAAAGAAAAACAAATAATTAATCATTACATTTTAAAAACTTCTTTAATTTTATTAATTTTTATATTATATTAACTTCTTTAATTTTTGAGCGCACATCTTCTTAGCAAGTGGCTTCAATAATGGTAGCGATCGTTTCTTCCAAACAGAATGCACCATGTAAATATCGTTCATTACAAAATATAATTCGATTGTTTGTCGTTATATATTATATATATATATTAGAAAAATTACATTTTAGATCGATATGTATTATATAATTTATTTCAAAATTCACGATCTTATTTGCATCTACGTAGGTAAATATGTCTATATGTATTGTATAATTTATTTTAAGGTTTTATTATATTAAATATAACGTAGGTAAATTGATTAAGGGCATGTTTGGCTTTGAAGAAATAGGTTGGGTTGGATTGGGTTAGGATGAGAAGAGAAGATAAGAGAGAATAAATTTATGTTTGGGGGGAATGATAGTTATGTTTGATATGATAGAAAGAGAATTATTTAACTTTTTATTTAAATAAAAAATTGATATTTAATAGTTTTTTAATAATAAAGTTACGTTTGATGTGATGAAAAGAAAATTGTTGAAGTTTTTATTTAAATAAAAAATAGTTATTTAGTAGTTTTTTAATATTTTAATATTTTAATATTTTAATATTTAAATAAAATTATGGGACCCACGCGTGGTTGGGTAGAAGTTGGATGAATTTATGGAAGCAAACATAAAATTGACACACATCCTTCTCTAACTCCTCATTTGTTTATGAGGCAAACGTGTCTTAAGATATTCAAAATTCACAATTTTTTTTTTTGAAACATTCACGATCTTATTTGCATCTACGAAGTGTTGTATTTTAAAATATATTAGAAAAATTACATTTTTAATTCCTAAATTTTGAATATAATTTCTATTTGGTCCTAAAATTAAAAATAATTACATTTTTATCTTTTTAATTTGAATTTAGTTCACATTTTGTCTCTATATTTAAAAGTTCTTATACATTTACTTTGGGGTTTTCACTAATACTTTGATTGTTTGTGTTGATTTTTTTAGGGAAATTGTGTAGGTGGATCAACTCTTCTCTCATAGTAATTAGAGTTGTAAGCAAATTTTAAAGTAATTATATTCCTAATCATTAATATAAATTTTAAAGTATTTATATTCATAATTATTAATATATATTAATATTATATAATAAATACTCATTAATATATAAGATTGTATGTGACAATATTCATTAATATCAATGTCAATATTTATTAATTTTTTTAAAATAGTTTTATTTATGATTATCTTCTAAATTTTACTAGTCTCCGAGGTTTTCTTCTTCTACTTAGTTATATTGATTTTTTAGAACTTAATTGTAATTCTATTAAATCAATTTTACTAATTTTTCATTACTGTTAAAACACATTTTAACATTATGATATTTTTAATTAATTAATGAAAAGCTTAGCTAAATAACTAAAAATGAGAGATATAAAATCTAACATTTTTAAATTTAAAGACCAAATCTTAGGTCACGTGGACTAAATCAAAACTTAACTCAAAACTCAAGTTACACTTTGAAATTTAAAAGGCAAATAAAAATTACTTGAAAATTATAGATACAAAATGAACATTTTAAAATCTAAACAATAAATAAAAATTATACTCAAAATTAGGGACCAATAAAATCTTACTGAGTATATTTTTATGTAATTATATACTTTTGAGTTTGATGAGTTTATTTTTCAAGTGATGTGGTTTCATACTTTCTCTTTTTTTTTCTTTATATATATTTTTTATTTTTTTATTTAACAAATGAAAACGACGATCAACTTGAGCTTTTCGCTTTTTGTGGTTCAATGTTCTTGAAAGCTTCTTGGTATGGTTACCAAAAAAAAGCAAATTATCATTACAAACATAGCAACAAGCCAAAAAGTAAAACATATCTAAGTGGTCAAATTTTGCAAAAATAAATGTTGAAATTAAAATTTTATTATCATATTACTTTCTTCTTCTTTTTTTTCTTTGAGATTTATAGTTTGTAAGGATCGTGTAGAGAAAATGCGGAATGTTGAGGAAGTTCAAAGCCTACCGTATAGCGAGACATTCGTCTTGGCTTCACTCGTGCAGAAATACGAGATCGAATCGAACCAAATGAGCAGCAGCAGGTATACACGGGTATGATCGAAACTCTTCTTCTTTTTTCTTTCTCTCTTCTCTCTTTTCGGAACCGAACAAAGAGAAATATACACTCAAGAATGTGCTGGAAAGTAAAGAGATAGAGAAGGGAAGAGAGATGACACAAGATGTAAGTGGTTCACCACAAAGGGCTAATCCACTGTGAAGAGCAAGATTCAAGTAGTTTTTAAAGAGTACAAGTGGGTTTCTTGGAGCTCTCAACTACAATCTTAATTCTGAAATTGCTTATCTAAAGATACTTCTAATTCATTTTCAAACTACTGCTAAAGACAGATCATTACATAGAAGTTGTTACAACAAACCTGTAATTAACTTCTGTTACGGATCACCCTACAGTATTTGTGTTGGTCCCCAAAGATCCGAGTGCACATAGTCTAGGATTTCCTTTGTTGTATGTTGTCCCTTTGTGAAGCTTTGTTTTGTGGATTTACCTACTATATAGTGCTCACAATACCGATCAGTATAAAGACTTTTGGGCAATAAGCCCTGTTTGGAGAGTTCAATTAAACCTTTAGAACTAATGTAAGATAACCTCTTATGCCATAGTTCACCTTCTGTAAGATCATTACTAGTAACAACAAGGGCAGATTGCAGAACTTCAACGTTCTGTATAATATATACCTCATTTTGTTTATACCAGTTAATACCGTATGGTTATCTTTAATAACTTCTAGAGTTCCTTCAGATATCTTACACATACAGCCTATTGAGTCTAACATACCCAATGAGATTAAATTTCTCTTGAGTTTTGGAACATGTCTTACGTTCCTTAGAAGTTTTGTAGAACCATCTTCAAGTTTGAGTGAGACTGAACCTATCCCCTCAACTTGACAAGAATGATTATTACCCATGTATACACTAACTTCATTCCATTTTTTTATAGGTGGTAAACCACTCTTTAGATGGAGTCATATGAAAGGAACATCCAGAATCAAGAACCCAGTTCTGTCTGGTATTCTGACCTATCGTATTGGTACCTACCAGTGTAGTACCTACCGTATTAGCGCAGTCATCACTTGTAGCTAATGCATCCGAGTATTGAAAGGTATCTTCACCAACAGAGGCCTCGACTTGTTGTTTTCCTTTCTTCTTTTCGTCGTTCTTTCTCTGTAAAGACCAACATTCTTCTCGTCGATGTCCAAGCTTGTGACAATAGTCGCATGTTGGCTTCGGTTTAGACTTGTCCTTTCCACTTTTGGGTACTTTTTCATGAGATTTTCCCTTTCATTTTGAGAACAAACCTTCAGCTAGTTGTGGTTCTCTCTCCACACTCTGCATTTCTATTTCCTTGGTCCGTAGAGCATAAATAATACTGTCTATTGTGACTGAATCCCTTCCATACTTCAATATGTTTTTCACATTTTTATAAGTGTCCGGAAGTGAATTTAGCAACACGAACGCCATGTTATCATCTCCAATGGTTTCTCCAACATTTGTGAAATCAGTAGTGATCTTCTTAAACTCATCAAGATTTTGTGAAAGGGTTTTCGATGTACTCATCTTAAACGTAAATAACTTTTCTCAACAGTACATCTTGTTCGGTAGATCTTTAGTAGTGTATAGTTTTTCCAATTTCGTCCACATCTTGTATCCAAAATCTTGATCAATAACCTCTCTTAACACATTGTCACTAAGGTTTAGAACCAAAGTTCCATGTGTCGTCAATTTCATAGTCTCTTTGTCATCTTCAGACATTGAGATAGGAAGTTTAGATGTATCCAAAACGGCCTTGTGAGCCTTTTGCTGCCCTAAGAGAGCCTTAACTTTCGCTTTCCATAAAGAAAAGTCTCCAGTTCATCAAACTTCTCGATATAATACCGTGCAGCAGCTGTTCGCTTGATAGGTGGTTCGCGGATAGCGAAAAATAAATAGATTTTTATAGCGAATTGCAAATGCAAGTGTACATTATCGTTTGCAGCAAGTTTTAAAGTAAGTAATAAGTCATCTCCACAGGGAATTATATTTAGTTTGTTTTATTTGTAAATTGGTGCGAATGCGAAAATGATGAATAACAAGTTGTCAGTTTGTTATTTGATCAAGTAGTTGGTGAAAAAGTTGGTTTTTGAGTGCGTAAAAATAATGTAACAAGGCAGCAGAAGTTCGCAAATAAGTTTTCATAGATTAATTAGACAATTGCAACTAGCGCTCAACTGACTTAGTTCTCTCGAATCTTAAGTTCATTGAATTTGTACTGAAATTCTAGTAAACCTTATCTCTAAGCGAATGTGAATTGTAAACTCTCGTTTACAAAATACCTAGATTAAAGTATAAAAATATTTACTTCTCTCGAAGCTAAATAGCGGAATCTCTCGACCCTCTTCCTATACCTTTACATTCATCAAACGGCTTTCGTTGTAAATTAACTTAGCGAATTCTATGTTTGCTAATTCTGAGTTTAAATTAAGTAAACCAGCGAAATAATAAAAGTAAACAGAATTGAGTAAATGAACTTTTATAAATGTAACGTTTGAATAAGACAATAGAATTTGAAAGATGCGAAAAATGATAAATAAAGCAGTAAATTGCGAAAAACAGTAAATAAAGCAATAAAAAAAACAGTAAAGAAAGCAATAAAATGGCGAAACAAATATAAATACTGAGTTGCTAGCGATTAAGGTTCCGAGCGCTGAGTTGACTTCATGTACAACAAGTCTCCTCAAATGTACGATGGATTGATCTCTCAACTCTTTTCCAATCTCTTCAGAATTTCTCCGTCGACAACGTTTAACTCTATATTTCTTTCGTCCCTTCTTCGTCTCAAACTCTGGCTTTTATAGGGGTTTAGCTGTGTCCGAAATCCTCGCTCAACGTTCTTGTCCACGTTCCGTCCTTCTCGTTAGCTTGCACGTCTTGTGGTTTTGATGCGATCTGGTTTGGATGGTTGATGCGTGTATCTGCCCGATGGCTGATCTTCAGGTTCGCTTTCGCTAGATTGAAGATTAGTGAAAAATATATTGCAAAACTTAACAAAACGTTAAATAACTCAACTTAGTAAAAGGTTTTGGTTTTTCGCTTTCGCTAGCTTTATCCATCGAACTTTAACTATTGTCATGATATTTTCTCTTTTTATCTATAATTCGCTCCTTTAATCATGTCGCGAATGCGAGTTATCAGCAACCATTAAGACCATTCGAGCAGAACAAATAATACCGTCTGGAAATCAAGAAAGTTCAAGAAACCACTTACTTGGACGTTCTTGGACGATTTTATTTAGTTTTCCTGCTCTGGTTCGTGCTCTGGTTCTCCCGCTCTGATACCAATTGTTGAGAAAATGCGGAATGTTGAGCAAGTCCAAAGCCTACCGTATAGCGAGGCGTTCGTCTTGGCTTCACTCGTGCGGAAATGCGAGATCGAATCGAACCAATAATGAGCAGCAGCAGCAGCAGGTACACGGGTATGATCGAAACTCATCTTCTTCTTTCTTTCTCTCTTTTCGGAACTGAACAAGGAGAAATATACACTCAAGAATGTGATAGAAAGTAAAGAGATAGAGAACGGAAAAGAGAGATGACACAAGATGTAAGTGGTTCACCACAAAGGCTAATCCACTGTGAATAGCAAGATTCAAGTAGTTTTTACTAAGGAGTTTTTGAAAAGTACAAGTTGGTTTCTTGGAGCCCTCAACTACAATCTTAATTCTGGAATTGCTTATCTAAAGATACCTCTATTCATTATCAAACTACTGCTAAAGACAGATCCTTATATAAAAGTTGTTACAACAAACCTATTATTAACTTCTGTTACGGATCACCCTACCGTATAATAAATACGGTATAAGTAAGACTGTTTTTGATTCAACTCCCTAAACTAAATGAAGACAGTGTGTATGAAACATCTTGTTACAAGTGATCTTGATTTACATAACGTTATACACATAAATGGCATAAAATAAAGTAATAATAATGAACTTACAATCATTAAAAAAAGGGGGGTTTGTAAGAATAGACCAAATTGATAAAATATTTACAATATTAGGCAAAAATAAATTATTTAGCAACCATAGTCAAATATACGGTATAAGTAATACTTTTTATACTTAATAATTAATACATAATACAGTATGATGAATATTATTTATATTGTATATTTGACTATGGATGCTAAATATTTTCAAATTTGCCTAGATTTGTAATTATTTTGTAAAATTGGACTATCCAGCACAATTTTCCTAATAATCCATAAGAATAGACATCAACCAATTGTTTCTAAAAAATTATTAGAGAATGGTTTAGGGGTTGGGTTAAAAACATCTTCTAAAATTAGAGATAAATAATTATAAGGGCAATTTGGGTGCATCCCGTGTAGCATCCCTACTGTGATATCATTCATTTGGAGCCACAATCTTCTTTTTTTCTTTTAATTTTGTTTTTATAATAAATATAAAGTAAAAAAAGAGAGATAAGATGTGTGGCACTAACTATGCGGCCACATAGGTGATATCATGGTGAGGGTGCTACTCGGGATGCACCCAAATCCTTCTCAATAATTATTATGGAATAACTTAGTGATCAAAAGAGTTGAGAATTAAATGATGATACGTTCAATCCATAGTAATCATTTACTTAAAAATTAATCAATTTTTTACAAATTATTTTAACACCTAAATGTTGCAGAGTCGGATGATATGTGTAGTGATAATAGTTCAAATGTGTGTAAGCTTAAATGTGTGTAAGCTTACCTGGAGTTACTTTTATATATATATATATAATTATTAACCATAAACTAGGGATGAACATTCATATATTGTACTTGGTCATTTACTTTTTGTTGACGATTTTATGGTTCTTCTGGAGGATGCTTTTTCAATAGAATTCAAACTTCTTTTTGCCATTTGTTTTGGCGATTGTTTAGGAACTTTGAATGTAGCAACTTTCAATGTTTATTATTTGATAACATGATATTCAATCTCTTAATTTATTGAAAATGAGTAAAGAGTAGTATATCATTTTATAAATGTTCGAGCGTTCATCCTTAATTTTCAATGTGAAATCAATCATCGACATGTCTCTTCAAAATGATGTCACTTTTGAGTTCACTATTTTAAAATCGTTTTCTTTTTATTTGATCGAATATATATTTGAGCTTAATAAACTATAATAATAACATGCGATTCCATCTCAAACTCAATTAGCTAAAAGATCTCCTCACATTTTCAACGTGAAATCTTCAAATATCATTATCTCTATTAATAACACCATACCCGAAGAAGTTCATACTTCACCCGAGCCCACAACCTCCATTCTCACTAACCTCTTGAGAGACTCGAGTCTCTCAAGAGGTTAGTGAGAGTGACCCAAAGGCCAAATTCGAAAGGTTCCAACCGAAAATCTTCAAAACGATATCCGGAAACGTCCCTAACGACTGGCAGGGCCACCCCTAGATCTTGAAAAAAGAGAAACCAAATTGCACCGGATTGAAGAAAAAGTGTTGGTGAAATGACTAAAAGAGTAGCAAATTGAATGAAATGGGGCAGTGCATGAGGGACAGTGCCCCACAGAGAAATGGCCATATTTTGACTGAGAAGGGGTTGTTGTCGTGTAAAGTGGAAAGACAAAGGGAATGCACGTGCAGGTTTTGATGCATTGTACATTAATAATGATATAGAGATTATTCAACAAATTCGGTGCATGAACTGCTCACTCCCCACTCCTTACTCCCACAACTTTTATAATCTCTTATCTTCCTTTCAATTCTCTGCACATTTGCTTCATAAATTTGAATATGGAGACACCGTTTTGGGGTATCTAGATCAACCATTTTCGACTGTTTTACTCGTATTTGATTTCGATGGTTTGTAACCATCATGAGTTGTCTTTGTTGTCAAAATGGTTTTAATGAACTATAAGTTAATAAATTCAATCTATCGTGACTCGTTAACTTATTATATAATTAATTGTTTAAGAGTTTTTTTGACAATCAAATACAGTAGACTCTAATTAGTTGTTTCGTAAAAATAATTAATTTAGATATAAACTAGTTCAGATACTAGGTAATCTTTTTTTTCTTTTGCTGATTTTGTAACTTGTAAAAAGTTTGGAAGTGAATTTAATCGATGATTTCAATAAAGTTGGATTCAATGGTTTCAATGTGTTGGATAAATTTTGGTCGCAAATCATCCTAAGTTCACCTAGTGGTCCAAAAAGTTAAGGAGTAATAAATTTAGTCTAGGATAATTATTTACTTGGAAAGTAATTTTTATCAAAATAAATTTGACGACCAATATGATAATGATAGGATTAGACAATTTCAAAGTTATTTAGAATTACTTAAGACAGAGTAAGGTAGGGAACAATCCTGCCTATTTGAAAGACATACAAACTTCCATAATGAATAGGTTAAATTTGGCATAATAATTAAACTAGACTCTAATCGACAAGTATTAATAATTGAGTTAGTTGGAAGAAGAGAATTTTCTTTGCGGTTCTTTTTCTTTATTATTTTTCCCCAAATTATACAAACCATCCAACTAGAATAATCTTGATTTGGATGACGAGTCCAATTTGCCAATAATATTTGATTCAATGAAATCAAACTAAAAAGACATTCATACAAGCATTTTTGGCATAGCAGCTCTTAAATTAAACTTATCAATGATTCTATTCTATCCATGACAAAGTTGCTTGTATTATTAACTTTGATTCGGCTTGCATTGGTCTACAACCCAATCAAAACTAACGCTAATTCAAACAATTTAAACCCGAATTAAATTCAAACAACTGCTGTGTTTTTCTCACATATTTCTTTAACCTAGTTGATTTTATTAACAAAAAAAAATAATATATTTTGCTTACATATTAAATTAAATTTTATGTTCAATTTTTTTTTTAGTACAAATTAGGGAGAGAGATTACAATACCAATTTTAGGGATCAAACCCGTGACCATGGAGTGGAAATGAATTTTATGTTTAATTGAAGCCTAAGCTTTTAATTTTATGGCAGTAAACTAATAAAAAAAAATTAAATGTTGAATAGGTTAACATAATTCTTAAATAGCCAACCAAAATTGTATCACATCTTGTACATTCTAATAACCACGTGAAAACCCAATCTCCAATATTGTTGGACAAAACAAACATAATTCAGTTTAATGCAACAAAGACTGTAAACATAATTCAGTTTAATGTAAGGTGATGAGTTCAATTCAGGATAGTCACCTATCTAGCAATTAATTAATTCCTACAGATTTCCTTGACGTTATGTCCCGCAAATATAATTTTTTTTTTTTTTTTTGGAAACCATTGAAACCGTATTTCTAATTACAAGGCAGTATATTCATTTATATAGCCTGATGTTTCTGAAACTCATTATCCCCAAAAATAATTAAAACCGAATCTCTAATTACAAGAAAGGGAACATCAAATCTAGCAGTGTATGATAATGTCTCTACTGCCCAAGCAAGCATGGGCAAAATGCAGATTTTAATGAGACTGGCTTTGTATTATTTCTATGAATTTGATGTGTATACATTACACATACTATTTAATATAATATTTCTTCATCTTTATGTTCCTAACAAACATCCCATCAAAGTACTAAACTACTCGGGCTTAAATAATGTATAAAAGGCAATCATTCATGCAAAAAATAATTAAAGAAATTCTCTTCCCACATGCAACATTTCTTGATTAACCAACATTTTTCTAAGCTGAAATAAAATTCAAAGTGAGTTATGATTAGGGTGAAATTCGAGGTGACAAAACACATGCTATTTTTTTCTAGTAAAATCATTTTGGACAAAAATATTTTTTTTTAACATTATTATTTAAATTTGTTTTCCAAGAAAACTAGATAGTAAACTGTGTCTAGCTTAATAATTTACTGGTCTACCATACACGATCCAGAAATATGTGTCTACATTGAACCAAGTTATTTGGGCCAAGAACCTAGCTCTAGTGATATGATGTATCACCTAATAATCAAATTTTTTTTTTTTTTAAAATCAGAAAATTAAAATTTTGCTCGATTATACTCGAAGTAACTATGTTCATCCTTAAACCAGACATCGAGAGATATCTAAGGAATGAAGACATGAAAAGTGTACAAATTAATGTCACATGTGAGTCTCAAACATTGGACCTTGAAGAAAACATACCTTCAAAACTCAAGTCTTCAACCATTGTGCCACCTCTTGGAGATGTAACAAAAAAATTATTGTCCAACTTCTCCTACTCCAAATATTGTTGAATTAAAAAAAAGAAAATAATAATAATAATAATACTTGGTCCAAATGATCAAGGTAACTAATGTTTCTCAAGTATCCATCAAGAATCTTTTCTTATTTGGAAGTGTTCAAGCTTGCTTATGCATAATTGAACTATTTTTATAGGACAATTGCTTGGTCCTATATTTGGTTGTCATCATAGATCGAGCTAATACATCTTAATAAGACTCTCTGGTTTTTTATATAGACTAAACTTTCTTAAGAAATATTTGAGCATCCAATAAATCTGGATGGATGTGTCGACCGAAATGGATCCCCGAGGGAATCCAATCCAATGCAAATAGCAATGCCAATGTGCATTCCTTTGCTAAAGGTACACTGTGGACAAATGCTAAAGCAAATTAAAAAACTTAACTACTAAGAATAAACAGCCAATATTTGTCTTGCTTAGAAGCAAAAGTAACATTATATACCTCTTGTCATGATTATCTAAATATTGCCAAGACAACAAGCCATTGAAATCAAGCAAAAAATCACTATTTGACAAGGACTAGTTATCTAGTTAGGATAGCTATCATTTGTTCAGGACAACGACTCAACAATAAAATAAATATCGAAAATAATTCATTTTCAAATATGAGAATATGAACATACCTGTTTCTGTCCCGCCAAATTTTCACACCTTGATTAAGATCTTGAACCTGCTGTTCAATCTGTCTGCTAGGTAATTAAGTTTTACTCTGGCTGACATAATCAGTTAATAAGAGTCCAGAGAAACTTCAAGACAGTTATAATATGTCATCAATCCAGTTAACAGTTTATAGTTCAAGCTCTATAAGGATGGATGAAATTCAAAACTAGGATATCTTCAAAGTTCAAATTAAGGATTTGAGTAATCCTACTCTTTTTTTGTTCTTCTTTTTTATATCCGGGCAAACTTACGCACCTTTTATGGACCAACCACCATCTGATCTTACTACATTTAGTTGTTAAGGAAATTTGCAAGAATTAATTCCTAAATAAGTATCCACCATAAATTAAACAAACCCCCATGACCCAACTACTTTAATATGTACTACAAATTTCAAATACATAGATGCCACCACTTAGTTGCAGGCTTGCAGCTCATATAAACTAGAAAGTGCATAGCAAATTTAGATTATGAAATCATTTCGAACTCAAACACAACTGAATTCAAACTAATTTTGATCTGTTGACAGGCTAATAAAAATTAAAAACCAAGTCTTTTTTTCATCCAACAACATTTAGGGTGGAAGGATTCAAACTCGTAACCTCTAGGTTAAATCAAGTCTCTTTTGCACTTGCCTACCATAGCTGTGTGACCTATCTCTTTCCACACAGAAATATTCTTAAATTGAAAAATTAAATACATATATAAGCAAAAAAAAAAACGTGCAATATTATTAAAAATCAAATTCAACAGAGTGAACATGTGAGTGACTTTGACACCTAACCATCTCCAAGGATGCCGATCAAGCTGCTTTCATTTTTTTCTTTACAGCTCAAATTCCAACAGTCCAACCTAATCATTCTGGACTTAGACCTCTTAATCAATGTGAAACTCTTAGTCTTCCTCAATCCTCAATAGAGCGGAAAAGACGAAGGAAATTTATTTCCAATATTACAATAATTGGTAATTTAGGGTATTTGCATGGAAAGAAGCACGATAGACTTTACGAGCGTAGGAATCTTGGAAAGAAGTTTGGAATAACTTTTCAAGTAACTCTTGTTCTGGCTTTGGTTGCTTTCATAGGTGTTATAGTACGTCCTAATATTGTAATCCTTCAGTTGTTTTAATTTAGTGGTTTCTTCTCATACTAATACAGAACAGCACACATATACTATGATTCTAGAAGTGTCCTCAATCCTAAAACATGATATTATGTTTCCTATAGGCTATAACCCTTCATATTTTCCCCAGCTAACACTTCCCTGGTAAGGAAAATCCAAAAGGTATTAATGGATTTGAATAATAGAAGAAAGAAAATTGAAGTGCTCATATATAATTCTTGAGACAATGTCCAAAGTTACAGATCCCCCCTCCCACCACCAACAGTAATTCTTCCTTTTGTAGCCTATTTCAATCTTTTTATGCACTGAACTATGACTCTACATTCAAAATTGTTAATTCATACTTGAAAATTAACCAACAAAGACGAACTCTTGCTAATTAGACTGCTCTTTTGTAATCTCCCCCTCTAGGTTTCACCCCTCTTTTTAATTTCACTAATCAATGAAATTGTTTCTTATTCAGAAACACCAACAAAGACGAACTCAAACAATAAATATTTCTCAGAAAACTCCAATGACAAATCAACTTCAATTATACGACCTTGCATAAAGAAAAATTACTTCATTTTCTTTTTCTCAGACACCTTGTTCAAACTCTGCAGCCGCTAAACATTGAAACGAAAGAGCATGACATCCCCTTCCTGGACAATGTATTCTTTACCCTCAGATCTCAACTGCAATAACATGTAAAGTTTCAGTGAGTGGAGGAACTCCTTTCACTAGTGATGGAATAGTAACGCAGAAAATTTTAAACACTTCATTATGATCTTTTCAATATGGAAACATAATGTTTTGATTTAACTACGTGTGAAATTCCCTATCAATCTTACTCAGACAAAACTATTCAAACCTTATTACAGTGTTTATTAAATAAAAAAATTTCAACAGTTTTTCTCCAAGTAGAGACATTTTAACAGTCTGCTCCTTAAAAATATAATAAGTACTAACTTACATGCCCTTTCTCCCTTGCTGCCGCAAATGAACCCCCAGCAACAAAATCCTCATAAGCCACCTAAATAAAACAAAATTAAAAATCTAGAAAAGAAAATTCTGCAGACACAACTTAAAGAAGAAAGAAGCAAACAAAAATGCATTATTCACCCAAAATGTAGACCACTTGGAGCAATTCAGATAGATATTAGTAAATCTTAGGCTTCGCCGATGGACATTTAGAATTAGTTTGTTCTTTTTCTTAAATATAAAGTTAATCTGTATCAATATAAGGTATGCCACTATTTTATAAATTATATAATAAAGTTGGTAAGTTTTCAGTAAGAGACCACATTAAATTCTTATTAGATAATTACATTTTTCAAAAATTCAGAATTGACGAGAAAAAATTGTTTCCAGAACTTCACATTCAATAAATTCCTTGTACCGTTGTATGATATATTTAGAAAGATAACTACTCAGTTTACTATTATCATAAGAGAGAAGACCACCCCTTGCAGTATTTTGTTTTAAGAAGAAACAATTTTAACGAATTTATGAAATGGAGTAAACTCCAAACACACAAAGGTGTATTGTATTACAAGAATAGCTTCCAACGGAAATAAAATAAGATAAAATGCAAGTTGAAAGAATAGCTTCCAACGGAATCCAACTATTTCTTTCACTCCAAATACACCATTGAAAGATTGTCTTTCCACTTTGCAGTCTTGCTCTTGCAGAAGGATTTGGATTGACATTATTTTATGAGTTTACTTGTTTTTCAGCTAAAACTTTAAACTAAATACATACAATATACAACTTTGTTTTCATGAGAAAAAAGATATATGTACACGTATAAGATGGATTGAGAAATTTTTCTTCACTCTCAATGTATAGCTAGATCAACAAGGGTGGGTGGGTGGGTCTTCGTTAAATTCTATGTTTCTCTTTAGAACTCTGCTTTCAAGAACTTTTGTAATTATTCTTTGAGGGTGATTTCTATTAATTGGAGACAAATTTTTTAGGGTGCCTCCCGATTGTTGGTTGTCTTTTGTATGTTTATTTGTACTTCATTTAATGAAAGCTTGTTTTAACATCAAACTGGTTGGTGCCAATAGAAAGAGGAATTTTATTCATGAAGTACTATCTTCTTCCCAAGTTTGCCTGGTCAATGATGAGGATATTGAAAAAGAATTTGTGTCATTTTATAAGAAGCTTTATTGCAAGACTACAACAAG
>JBBMEF010032650.1:0-15550 GCA_037832685.1 Sicyos baderoa | reverse complement strand
TGGAGTCTATCAATCTGATTTTGATAGATTTGCAAATATTTTCAAAAAGTTGTTATTTACTCAATTTTTTTATCTTACTGTAATATACCTGCAAATTCCCCTTTATTAAATTTACTAATTTTTTTTTTTGTTAAATTAAAAGTTCAATCTAAAAAAACTCTTAAAAAATCATTTGATTTAGATGCCAAAAAGAAAATTCCCATCCAATATTAAAATAAACATGTAATTTAAATTGTATGATCAAATTATAAATTTGGTTTTTAAAAATATAAATCGTGTTCTAAATGAACGGGAAAAATAAATTTTTTGTTTAATATAGGTTTGAACTCTATAAAATTTAAATATGATTTTTTAAATGTAAATTTTATATTTAATAATTGGTCAAGCAAACAAATGCATAGTGTTTTTTTTTTTTTTTTTTGAAGGTACAAACAAATGCATAGTAAAAAGGAACTAAGAGATTAAATTCTCTCATTTTTTATTGGTGTTGAATTACGAAAATGAACCAATAATAATAATTTGAAAAACACAAAGCTTAGAGCATGTTTCGAGCATTGTTTAGGTTAGAGCAAATGATAGGTTATTATAAATTGTCTTTGAAGAGCAGATGGGTTTTTTTTTTTTTTTTTTTTTTTTTTTAAATATATTTGAAGTAGATATTATTATAACAAGAATTATAATAAATAGTGTATGGATGTAAATTATAATCATAACATAAAGAAGAAATTTTGAATCTCAAACAAAAGATATAAGTTTATAAATTATGTAAAACGATAATAAAATTATATAAAACAATGTCTTGAATTTATATCAACCCACTAATTATTATAGTTAGTAGGTAAAATGTGAGTTGAGTTGTAATAACTATTCCTCTGTCTTCAACACTATTTTAAAGTTTATAAATTTAGTGGAGTGTTTTAAAATTTGTTTGAAACAATTAAATACTATTAGACCAAACAATTACATTTTGCTTTTTTATTTATTTATTTGAGGGACAATTAAATTTGCTTTGTTTCAAAATTTTGGATATTTGTCTAATACTTTAAGTTTTTTTTTTTTTTTTTTTTTAAGTTTAACACCAATATTTAAGGTGTTAAAACAAAAAAAGAAAATCAATATTTAAATTAGATGAATTCAAATTTATAACCTCTTAATTAATATTATGTTACAATCTAGCATTCTACTGTGCATGTTACTTTAATCTTTGGCATCTCAATCAATATTTAAAAAAATCCATCTCATGCTTATCCCATGGACTTCAATAAGTCCATTCAATTCCTACCTAACTCCACGTGTGGACCCCACGTTTTTTTTTAAAATATTAAAAACTACTTAATATCTATTTTCTTATCTAAATAAAAATTTGAATTATTCTCTTTCCATCGCATTAAACATAACTTTATTATTTAAAAACTATTAAATATCTATTTTTTATTTAAATAAAAACTTCAATCATTCTCTTTCCATCACATCATACATAACTTTATTATCATCTCTCTTTTCTTTCCTTCCCTCCAAACATAAACTTATTCTCACTTATCTTCTCTTCCCATCCCAACCCAACCCAACTCAACTCATCCCTTCAAAGCCAAACATGTCCTAAGAGATGCTGAGTTTAACTTATCCTAACATTGAAAATAAGAAAGAAACAAAAAAAAAAAAAAAACTTATTTTCAACTTAACTTGTTTTTTAGTTGATAACTTTATCTTGGTCGACTCAAAATTTGTATTTTTCTTTTCTCTTTTCATTCTATCCCTTTTAGGCTTGCAAATTATTTTTGTTACTCTAGAGAAATTTGATATCACATAACAAAAGAGACAATAACTGACATAATACTATGCTACAAAAAAGAATAGTATTGTAGTGACATTATATATCATATATCTAGATACTATTCCGATCTCACACTTACCCCGATTTTTTTTGTAATATCTCATCGTTTCATTGAAAGATCATCTGATCTAGATCATCGAGGGCTGAATATATTAGATAGTAAGAAGTTAATTAGTTATAGATTCGAATTTAAAATATTGTTAGATTGAAAATTTAATAAAAGAAAAATAACTTCAAACTATGAAGAATCCAAACAAGCGGTAGGACAATTAAAACTCAAAAGAAGTATTTGACTTAAGTTTTGAAGACCTCAAATCCTATAAAGAAGGTACTATTGTTCTAGAATAGATGAGAGTCAAATACCGATTCTCAGGATCGAACCCGTGTCCATAGTGTTGAATTGGATTACCATCAAACTGTTGAGAAAATGCGGAATGTTGAGGAAGTCCAACGCCTACCGTATAGCGAGGCATTCGTCTTGACTTCACTCGTGCGGAAATGCGAGATCGAATCGAACCAATATTGAGCAGCAACAGCAGGTACCCGGAATGATCGAAACCTCTTCTTCTTCTTCTTTCTTTCTCTCTTCTCTCTTTTCGGAACCGAACAAGGAGAAATATACACTCAAGAATGTGCTGGAAAGTAAAGAGATAGAGAAGGGAAGAGAGAGTTGACACAAGATGTAAGTGGTTCACCACAAAGGGCTAATCCACTGTGAATAACAAGATTCAAATAGTTTTTATTATGGAGTTTTGGAGAGTACAAAGTGGTTTCTTGGAGCTCTCAACTACAATCTTAATTCGGAAAAATACTACTCTAAAGATACCTCACATTCAGTGTGAATCATTACTAACTACTGCTAAGAACTGATCCTTATATAGAAGTTGTTACAACAAACTTGTAACTAACTTCTGTAACGGATCCTCCTACAGTATAATAAGTACGGTATAAGTAAGACTGTTTTTGCTTGATTCAACTCCCTAAACTAAATGAAGACAGTATGTATAGAACATCAAGTTACAACTGATCTTGATTTACAATTCTCCACCTTTGAATAATCAAAATCAGTCTCTTGCTCTTTTGAATAAGCGCTTACCCTTTTTCAGGTAGCTCAAACCCTACAAGCTCCAAGCAGTGTTGAAACTTCTGTCTTGGTAAGGGTTTAGACATCATATTTGAGGCATTCCCTGAGGTATGATCTTCACGAATTTCTATCAAACATGTTTGTATCTGATCTCTGATGAAGTGGTATTTGATGTCTACATGTTCTGTCCTGTTGTGGAATTGTTGTTTCTTTGATAAGTACATTCCACCAATTATAAAGATGCATTCTGATAAGGACCTGCTCTGCTGTAGGTCTCCTGCATAATCAGAATCTTCAAAGCCATACAGATTAGTAGAGTATTTCTTTCTGTATTTATAAACATGTTTAGAATGTACAGTACTTTGGAAATACTGTATTATCCATTTGGTGGCTTCCCAATGTCTTTTTCCAGGATCAAACATATACCAACTTACCATGCCTGATGAATAAGATGAATCTTGTATAACAGAGATCATAAGATACATAAAGCTTCCAATAGCTTGAGAATAAGGAGTATTATACATATACAGTATATGCTCGTGTTCATTCTCCTTTGGCGAATTCTCTTTAGAGAGTTTGAAATGCTGTGCTAGTGGAGTAGTAACAACCTCATCATTCTCTAAACTGAATTTGCTTAGAACCTTCTTGCAATAAGTAGCTTGACTTATGCTAAGAGTTCCTTTGGACTTATCTCTTTGAACCTCAATACCCAAGATTATTTTGCATTCTCCAAGATCTTTCTTATCAAATTATTTTCTTAGTAAAGTCTTGACATGATTAAGATCCTTTTTCGACTTGCTAGCAATTAGCATATCATCCACATATAGTAACAGAAACATAGTGGTACCGAATGATATAGTGTTTATGTAAACACAACTATCATAGGAACTTTTAGAAAATCCCAATTTCAAGGTGTATTTATCAAATCATTGATACCAGCATCTAGGTGACTATTTTAAGCCATATATAGAATCATTTATGAGACAATATAGGTCTTCTTTCTCTTTTACCTCACACCTTTTAGGTTATGGGACCAATTTCAAAGTATCATCAACTTTTAGAGAATCCATTTCTACATTCATAGGCTTTATCCATGTAGGTACCACATAATTACAAATGGTTTCTTCACAAGAAATTGGTTCATTTTCAAGGGAACTAGCTACATTTAGAGCTAGATTTAAACAGACAGTATTATCGGAACATATAGTATTATCAATACATACAGAATTATCAGTACATACAAAATTATCAATACATACATAATTATCAATACATACAGAATTATCAATACATACAGAAATATCAGCACATACAGTATTATTACTATCGTTCATATTAATACAGTCAACCTCTACATTCCTAGAAGTAGAGTTTTCTTCCACCACTTCTTTATTAGACTCACTACTGTCTACATAACCTTCATTACTAATTTTAGAATTAGAATTGGTTAGAGCAGATAGCTCCACCTCAATCTCAGTGTTATAAGACAGTAATTCAGTAATAATCTGGGTATTATACGGTACAGTATTAGAGCTGTAAGGTATTTCTTTATGCATAAACATTTCATGTTCTAGAAAGTCAACATCTATAGTGTTCACACACTTATTCTCTATAGGGTGCCAAAGTCTATAACCTTTTACCCCTTCAGTGAAACCTACAAACATACATTTAGTAGCTCTAGGTTTTAACTTTCCTATACTTTGATGAACATAGCCAATATACCAAAAAACTCTTAGACTATCTAAGTTAGGTGAATGTTTAGACCATTTTTCTTCTGGAGTTAGGAAATTAAGAGAAGTGTGAGGGCATTTATTAAGAGTATATACTGTATAAGAAACCGCCTCAACCCAAAACTTTTCAGGAACCCATAGAATCAGATAAATGACATCTAACCCTATCCATTATAGTCCTATTAAGTCTTTCTGCTATATCATTTTGTTGAGGTGTATATCTAACAGTTCTATGCCTTTTTATCCCATTAAGTTTACAAAATTGGTTAAATTCAAATCCACAATACTCTAAGTCATTATTTGTCCTAGGAAACTTAACTTTCTTAGAAGTTTTAGTTTCAACTAAGGCTTTCCATTCCTTAAACTTTTCTAGTGCTTGGTCTTTAGTTTTCAGAAAATAGACCCAACTTCTTCTAGAACAATCATCTATGAAAGAAATAAAATACCTAGCTCCACCTATGGACGGTATTTGTGTTGGTCCCCAAGGATTCGAGTGCACATATTCTAGGATTTCCTTTGTTGTATGATGTCCTTTTGTGAAGCTTTGTCTTGTGGAATTACCTACTATACAATGCTCACAATACAGATCAGTATAAAGACTTTTGGGCAATAAGCCATGTTTGAAGAGTTCAATTAAACCTTTATAACTAATGTGGGATAACCTCTTATGCCATAGTTCACCTTCTGTAAGCTCATTACCTGTAACAACAAGGGAAGATTCCAGAACTTCAACGTTCTGTACTTTAACGTTCTGTATAACATATACCCCATTTTGTTTAATACGAGTTAATACTGTATGATTATCTTTAACAACTTCTAGAGTTCCTTTAGATATCTTACACGTACAACCTATTTAGTCTAAAATACCCAATGAGATTAAATTTCTCTTTAGTTTTGGAACATGTCTTACGTTCCTTAGAAGTTTTATAGAACCATCTTTCAGTTTGAGTGAGACTGAACCTATCCCCTCAACTTGACAAGAATGATTATTACCCATGTATACATTACTTCCATTCCATTCTTTATAGGTGGTAAACCACTCTTTAGATGGAGTCATATGAAAGGAACATCCAGAATCAAGAACCCAGTTATGTCTGGTATTCTGACCTACCGTATTGGTACCTACCGTAATAGTACCTACCGTATTAGCGCAGTCATCACTTGTTGTTTTCCTTTCTTCTTTTCGTCGTTCTTTCTCTGTAAAGACCAACATTCTTCTCGTCGATGTCCAAGCTTGTGACAATAGTCGCATTTTGGCTTCGGTTTAGACTTGTCCTTTCCACTTTTGGGTACTTTTCCATGAGATTTTTCCTTTCCTCTTGAGAACAAACCTTTAGCTGGTTGTGTTTCTCTCCCCACACTCTGCATTTCTATTTCCTTGGTTCGTGGAGCAGAAATTATACCGTCTGTTGTGACTGAATCCCTTCCATACTTCAATATATTTTTCACATCTTTGTAAGTGTTCAGAAGTGAATTTAGCAACACAAACGCCATGTTATCATCTATGATGGTTTCTCCAAGGTTTGTGAAATCAGTAGTGATCTTCTTGAACTCATCAAGATTTTGTGAAAGGGTTTTCGATGTACTCATCTTAAATGTAAAGAACCTTTCTCTACAGTACATCTTGTTCGATAGATCTTTAGTAGCGTATAGGTTTTCCAACTTCGTCCACATTTTGTATGCAGATTCTTGATCAATAACCTCTCTTAACACATTGTCACTAAGGTTTAAAACCAAAGTTTCATGTGCCGACAATTCCAAAGTCTCTTTGTCATCTTCGGACATTGAGATAGGAAGTTTAGATGGATCCAAAATGGCTTTGTGAGCCTTTTGCTGCCCTAAGAGAGCCTTAACTTTCGCTTTCCATAAAGAAAAGTCTCCAGTTCCACCAAACTTCTTGATATAATACCGTGCAGCAGCCATTAATACTGTTTGAGCAGAACAGATAATACCGTCTGGAAATCAAGAAAGTTCAAGAAACCATTTACTTGGACGTTTTTGGACGATTTTCTCTAGTTTTCCTGCTATGGTTTATGCTCTGGTTCTCCCGCTCTGATACCAATTGTTGAGAAAATGCGGAATGTTGAGGAAGTCCAAAGCCTACGTATAGCGAGGCGTTCGTCTTGGCTTCACTCGTGCGGAAATGCGAGATCGAATCGAACCGATATTGAGCAGCAACAACAGGCATACAGAATGATCGAAACCTCTTCTCCTTCTTCTTCTTCTTCTTCTTTCTTTCTCTCTTCTCTCTTTTCAGAACCGAACAAGGAGAAATATACATTCAAGAATGAGCTGGAAAGTAAAGAGATAGAGAAGGGAATAGAGAGTTGACACAAGATGTAAGTGGTTCACCACAAAGGGCTAATCCACTGTGAAGAGCAAGATTCAAATAGTCTTTACTATGGAGTTTTGAAGAGTACAAGTGGTTTCTTGGAGCTCTCAACTACAATCTTAATTCGGGAAAATACTACTCTAAAGATACCTTTCATTCAGTGTGAATCATTACTAACTACTGCTAAGAACGGATCCTTATATAGAAGTTGTTACAACAAACCTGTAACTAACTTCTGTAACGGATCCTCCTACAGTATGGAACATCCTGTTACAACTGATCTTGATTTATACAAACAATGAAACTATCAAATTATCGACCATTTTAGTAGTATTTGACTTAAGTTTCAAATCAACCTACTTAAAAATTTTAATTTTGTGTATATAGCTTTTCTTTTCTCCAATTCTAGAGTTTTTTAAGTAAATTTTTATTTTCTTATTCAGTTACTTTTTTATTTTAATTATTTCCTTACTCTTATTTCTATAGTAATAGCTTTCCCGACACTTAAACAGGTCAACTTAGAAGTTGAAATTAACTCATTATGATTACATTAAAATTTTAAATGTCATTCTTAACATGAATGTAACAAAAGTGATTGAATTAAATGAATAGATTTGGGTAAGATGAATGAAAAAAGGTCAAGTAGCTATCAAAGGGGAGGAATGAGTTTTTAGAGATTTGAATGAAAGAAACAAGAGATTGGCAAAGTCAGAGAGAGATAAAGAAAATGACATTAAATACAAAGCCCATCTCCACTCCCTTTCAAACTTCTTTTTCCTTTTTCCCAAAATTATAGAGAGTTACATGTTTTGTCATTAAAGATTGGGAAAGATGGTGGTTGAGATTGGGGGAAGGAAATAGATTCTCTTCCATTCTTGTCACCTGCCATTCTTTGATTTCATATAGCCCCTCCTAGAACTATATATATATATATATATTTTGTTTTAAGCTGATCAAGTGCTTTGGTGTATCAACATCAAGCCTCATAGCTTCTCCTAGAACTTCATTCTTTGTTTGATGTTTTAATTATTTAAATATAGACTTGAAATATGGAGAAATTTATAGGCTATATATTTAGGAAAATGGGGTGAGAGGATTTGAACCCGTAACTACCTAGTTATTTGGTCATACAATATATTTTTTGAGGTTGATTTTTTTTTGGACAACATTCATTTTTTTTTTTTTGGACTAATATTTATAGGCTATATATTTAGGATTTTTTTTTTTTTTTTTTTTTTTAATTTGGATATGAATATTTTGTTTCTTCTCCTCTACCTAAGATGTAATTAAAAAAAAAAAAAATAGTCATTCAATAAACATATTTGTGAAATAAAGTTTATGGATCATTATTATCTTTATCTATTACACATTTTGACTTTACGAAGAAGGTAGAGTATGGGGATTTGATTTTCTGACTTGAAGTAAAAGAATATATGCCAATAAATGATGCTTACCTTAACATATACATAAAGCTATTCTACTCCATTCTATTTGTCACACATGATGCATAAACTTGAGAGTATGATCACCTAAAGCACTATAAAAACTATCTCATCAATTTATCCACAAAAACTTCTATTTATTCCAAGTGGCATTGCCCATATATCCAACATAAAATCATTTTTTTTTTAAAATGTTCCTTATGTAGCTATTCTCCCCATGATCAACTTTTTCCCTTTTTGTATTGAAAATCAATCTTTTTGTTTATGGGAAACGAATTCATATAACCAACCAAAAGTATAGTTGTGGTAATCTAATAACAACAAAATTGCATGTTCAATTTACTCTTACTATAAGTATGGGATAGAAAAGCATAACTTTAAGCCAATAACTTATAAGTTTTTATTTAATTAATGGTGATCACTTATCTAAAAATTTATTTTTTATGCGTTTTCTTGACATCTAATTGTTATTGAGTCAAGCGATATGTCCCGTGATATTAGTTGAACTGCGCAAAAGTTGACCTAGACAATTACTTATATAAAAAAAAATTGTAAATTTCAAATTAGAATCTCTCGAATTCTAAATGTGGACTTAGCACAAAGAACTACATGTTTGAATTCAATCAACCATATTGAAAATTAATATATATTTTTCGATGAAAAAATAACAATTCAATTGTCCATGAAAAAATCCCACTAATCCTCCAAAAAAAAGAATAATGGGTGAATTTTGAGTTCCCAACTTCGTCTAGCCCCTATGAACATCTCTAACTACCGTTCATCTTTTCACGCTTCTTTGCTCTTCTATCAAATCCAAACGCAATTAAATGTAAAAGGAAAAAACAATAATAAATAGGTGAGTGATGCAATAATTTTATTATTTGGTTGTAAACCGATTTAATATTAGTGTTGTTGGTATTTGTCCTCATTCTCCATAGGGGTGAACATGGATTGGATTGAGGTGATTTTCAACCCAACCCAAAAAATTGAGTTGGTCAATTCTCCAACCCAACCCAACTCAACTCAATTAAAGACACAATCCAACCTAACCCAACCCAACCCAACCCTTTATTTTCGGGTTGGGTTAAGTTAAGTTATCGGGTTCATAATTTGTAACTACCCTAACATGATAAAAGCTCATCCTGATAAGCAATGTATTCAATAAACAATTTCTAACGCCTCTTTTTCGATTCCTAGAAACTTAGGACGAACATTAACATAAGTGTATTTTTATTGCCAATGAAAAATACAAGTTTACCTAGCTAACTTCAAAATCTTATCAATAGGTTTAACAAATATCAAAAAATAAAAGTCTAACAATAATAATTAAATTAAATAAATATATAACATATAATATAAATAATTAAATAACATAATAATTATGTTATAGGTAAAAGTATATATTTTTAAACTAAATATGAAATTCGGGTTGGTCGGGTTGGGTTGGGTTGATTTTAGGTCAACCCTTGACCCAACCCAACTCATGAAAATTTCATAATTTTGAACCCAACCCAACTCATTTGTGTATTCAACCCAACCCGACAAATTGGATCGAATTGGTTCAGGTTTCTCGGGTTGTCGGGTTCGTGTGCACCCCTATTCCCCTGGATATTTATTTAAAAAAAATGATAATAATAATAATAATTAAAACAAGAGAGAAAAAAAGTGGGTTCCACTCCACCTGTGAATGAGCCAAATAACAGGCCTGTATTTATTATCCCATCTCCTTGACACTCTTAGTCCCTTCTTCCACTTCCACTGCCATGGGCTCCTTGTTTTTCTTCTTGTTCTTCCTCCCCGCCGCCGTGTCCTCCGCCGCGTGGCCCCCCTCCCCGGGCTTCTGGCCGAGCACCCACTTCCGGTCCCTCGAATTCTACAAAGGCTTCCGCAATCTGTGGGGGCCTGAGCACCAAAGCTTCTCCCAAAGCACCCTCTCCATATGGCTCGATCGCAACTCCGGCAGCGGCTTCAAGTCCCTCCGCCCTTTCCGATCCGGCTACTTCTCCGCCTCCATCAAGCTCCAACCCGGCTACACCGCGGGCGTCATCACCTCCTTCTACGTAACTACTCCCCCCATATTCCTCTCTATCATCTCTCTCTAATTCTAATTTCAATTTCAATTTCACTCCTCTCATCTCATTATTCAACTATATATGCAGCTTTCCAACAACCAAGCACACCCCGGCTTCCACGACGAAGTCGACATCGAATTCCTCGGAACCACATTCGGCAAGCCCTACACATTACAGACCAACGTCTACATCCGAGGAACCGGCGACGCCCGCATCATCGGCAGAGAAATCAAATTCCATCTCTGGTTCGACCCCACCAAAGATTTCCACAATTATGCCATCCTATGGCGCCCAAGCGAAATCATGTACGCTCTCTATGTCTATTTCTGTTAGGAATAAATATCATTAAGATATTCACATTCGATATTATTCGATAGAATCATGGCCTCTGCTTTGTTTTTTTTTTTATTGTACAGATTTCTTGTTGACGACATACCCATCAGGAGATATCCGAGGAGGAGCGACGCGACGTTCCCGCTGCGCCCAATGTGGCTTTACGGTTCGATCTGGGACGCGTCGTCGTGGGCGACCGAGGATGGGAAATACAGAGCGGATTACAGGTACCAGCCATTTGTGGCTAAATACAGGAACTTCAAAGCAAGGGGGTGTTCGGCGTACTCGCCGGCGTGGTGCCGGCCGGTGTCGGCGTCGCCGTTCCGGTCAGGGGGGCTGACGAGGCAGCAGGAAAGCGCTATGAAATGGGTGCAGACCAATCACTTGGTTTATAACTACTGTTGGGATAATAAGAGAGACCATTCTTTAACGCCAGAGTGTTCGCATTAGGAATTTTGGGAATTACTGTTGATTTCCCCATGCATTAAAAAAAATAAAAACTATTAATTTTTTGCTTTTTTTTTTTTTTTTTTTTTTTTGGGGGGGGGGGGGGGGGTTTTTATTGGTTTGGAATCTTTTAGTTTGAAAAAAAGGGTCTTGTTGAGAAATGGGGTCCCAATGGGACAGAAAAGGAGCAGAGATAATTGTTGAACAAATTGGAAAAGAAATTGTGTTTTTTTAAGCCAACAAAAATAAATGAATGTTGTTTGTTTTTTCTTTATGGTCTGGAATTGTAATTTGGATTTTAGGATTTTATTATTATTATTTTTTAATAAGGGTTTAAAAAATAATAATAAAAGATTACTTTTTAGAAGAAATCTGTGATTAGTAATAGTCTTAAAAATGTGTATAGAGAATCATTTCTACTTGGGTATCATTTTCAATAAAAACATAATTCAATTAATATAAAATATAGATTTATCATTAAGAGAAATTTAAAAGTTTATCTCTATCGATCTAACGGTTAAGTTTAGTAATGACATAACTCTTAAAAAAAGAGGTTGAGAATTTTATAATAATTTTTTTTTTGAGGATTTTATAATTAGTTCTACGGAACTAAATAAAAATGAAGCTTAAATTATATAGGCTGAAGGTGTAATCTCTTCTATTGTTTTCTTTTATTCATTTTATAATAAATAATAAATTGCTTTAAATATCTTTGTATTCCTTTACCTTGGTTATATTGATATTTACCCATGTGTATTTCCTTTTAATGCAAGACTCTGGGTTGATTGGAAATAAAAGTTAGGGCTAAAAAAAAAGAAATAGGAAAAAGAACTTCCTCAAAAAACAAAAACTAAAAAGAAAAAAAAACAATTTTGGTATTTGTATGAGATAAAAAATGTAAGCACCGATTATTGATTGGTAGGGTAAAATGAAGCGCCTATCATTGTGATATATAAAGTAAAGCGAATTTGACTTCATTGTATTTGCTAAAAAATGACCCAAATGCTATTCATAAAATTGGGACTATTTTTTAGTTTACCATTTTATATATATATATATATATATATTTTAATTGGTGACTTATAGATTAGCTTGTGCGAATACATCGATTCATGTCACCAGACATATCGTTTAACCTTACAACATTTGAATGTTAAAGAAAACTCTTAAAAAATTATGTTTGATGATGTGATTGATGACAGTTTGACAATTCGTGAAATTCGTGCGATTTATGTGGCGGTGCGATATAGTTAACATCTTAGCGATATGCTCGATTTGATATATAATTGATAGTAAATGTTACATTCGTGTGTGCAATGTACAATAACTTTGTTTTTAAGTTGTCATGCCTATCTACCAAGCTACAACTTGGAAGAGAATGTTGAAAATAAATCTGGTTAAAATATTCTATAAGATTTTATATATTTTTTTCAAATTTATTGGACTATTTGTCAAATATAATCTAAACGAGAAATGATTGAGCATGCACCCACTAGTGGTCAAATCTTACCCAGTCTTTATTTTTATTATTTTTTTAAATGATTATTTTTCAAAATTATAAACATAAAATGGTTCAGATTTAATCAATTAAGTGGACGAATGTATGCAAGTATTTCTCATTTCTCAGCGATATCTTTTAAAAATTGAATTTTATTGTAATATGTACATTTGGACAAAGTTAATAGAAAATAAAAGGGTATGCTTTTTCAAAATTTATCATGTTATTCGATTGATGATTTTTCCAAATTTATATGTTATTAAATTCTCGAACTTTTTTAATTATGGAGTGACCTAGTAGTCAAAGAGAGGTTTGAAATATTTAGAGAGATCGGTTCAATACATGGTGATCATCTACCTAAAAATTAATTTCCTACGAATTTTATTGACTTTTCAAATTTACGGTAGTATGAGTGATGATTTCTAAGAATGTATTACAAATTGACCGGTTGTGTTCGTGCAAATTCTATATGTAAAGACAAAATTTTGAACAATCATACGATCATTATTCCTAGTAACTTTGAGTTTAGAATAGGTCAATATTGCTATGTCATGAATCCAATAAGAATACCCTTGTTTAATTTTAACTTTAAATTAGAGACAAAGGCAATGGGACCCAACATTTTCAATCCCAAACATAAAGCAATATCCCTAAGAATAGAAAAAATGAAAGCCAAAAACAACAAGGAAATTAAAACATTGAGAGTGTGAGCAAATACACACAAGAAAAACAGCTAAACAACTTTAGTTGGAACTTTTTTCTACCAATCATGTTCATCACCATACACTACAAATTCCCTTTTTGACAAAACAAATAACAATGCAACACAAAAGAAAAAAACATAAAGAAAGAAAGAAAAACAAGAAGACCCCAACAAAATGCCAGAAGCCTCTCCACCATGTTAGAAATGATCATGGTCCATGAAATATGGGTCTAAAAGTGGGGATGTTTTTGTTGAAGATTATTAGTATAATATTAATTTTGGAGTTAGAAAGGGATTAGTTTTAAATGTTTCCAACCAAAGATATATTAGATGATGATGAGGCATTTTGTCCCAATTCCTTTTTTTCTTTGGGTATTTAGGTCATTTCTTTTTTTCGACTATTCCATATATTTCATTTTGGAGCTTAGAACCGCAAAGTTGCTATCTTTCCAACCAGGGTCTTTTTTTTTAATTAGATATATTACTTTTTTGAGTTAGAAAACAATAAAATGTAATCTAAAACTAAGTCACGTATGTAAATATGAAAAGATAGATTGGGTCGACGCATGACCTAAAATTGCTCTCATTATAAATTAATATGACTTCTTCAAAGATGTGCATTGCTAACTCTGAAGAATTTAGAATAAGGCAATACACTTTTGCTTGAACTTCGCTACATTTAATTAAAAATTCACTTGTATTTTCGTTGTAGCATCATGTTTAGGGCGAATTGTCAAATCCTTAGGGCTGTGCCTCAGTGATTTCGACTAGAGCCTTTCTAGACTCTATCTTTTACTTACTTTCTTGTAGTAGCTAAATCTATCATCGAAAGGAAAGAGACAAGTAGGGTAGTTTGTTGTTGCCAAGAGGTAGGGAGATGATGAATTATAAATACATGTTGTGATTAACTTAAAATACATTTCGTCTAGCTAACTCTTAGGTTTTGAGAGAATGAAATAGAGCGAACTTGCATGTCATACATTAGATTTGTTAAGTTCTAACATGCAATTTAAAGAACTCTTAAAGTAAGGTTTTTACTAGTGATGTTGGCTCTGTGGTCATTTAGATGCTAGTGTTCGAAAGACCCTGTGTTAGAGCAAATCAGTAGTTCGCTTCTCACCATTATATCTTGTCGCTACAACATAGTACCCGGAAGTCTTACCCTCCTTCTAATACCTTTTAATGTGATTTTTACCCGCAATTTCTATTTCGCTAAACATACTATTATTTCGCTTAATCATTTACATTTCCTTGAACATAGTTTTATCTCCATTTAAACTTTTATCTCACAAACTGGACTCTTATGTTAATTCACATTTGAAAAGAACTCAAAATCTTTGTGGAGATGACCCTTAATATCATTTACATGTACTTTAATTAAAATTTGCTACAACAAGAATTGTGTATACTTGCACAATCTTAAGTGTAGGCATGCATAATTTATTTCATTTCGATCACATTTCGCTAGAGCTATCTTTGAACGAACGTCACGTCGCCTCCCCAAATCCCAAACATGCACCATGTAGAGCTAGCTATCTTCATAAGCACTTTTGACTTGTTTTTTCTTATTATTATTATTATATATATATATATATATATATATATATATTTTTTTTTTTTTTTTTTTTCTTTCTTTTAAGAGTATCTGTTCCTTTTATTGACTTTATAATTTTCAAAATCTCTTTTGATTATCTGACCGAATATAATATATACCATGAACATTTTGAAAAGTAGCTTCAACAGGTTCAACGTTTTTATTTTAAAAGCAACTAAAACGCTTTTCAATGTTTCAAAAGTCATCTTAAATCATCACTTTGACAATAAAATGAATTAGGAAGAAATGATATTTTGGAGGAATTAATTTAAGACCTATTTTGAGTTCATATTAAACTGCCACTAATTAAATATATACTTTTTAATAAATAAGTTATAAATAGTTCTTCTCAAAAAAAAAAAAAAGTTACAAATAGTATAACTAAACTTTTTATGCATATTTTTAAGAAAAATTATACTATATAGACCACTTTCAAACAATATTTGCATATTTAGGCTCACAACTTTTTTTTTGCAATTTT
>JBBMEF010032639.1:0-15552 GCA_037832685.1 Sicyos baderoa | reverse complement strand
TTGTAATAGCTCTATTTAAGAGAGCACACTTTCTATGAATAATACAAGTGTGTGAAGATATCCTCTCAATATTGATAATGAAAGTTAGAAGTTAATTCATATGATTGAAAAACCAAAATTTAGTCTTTATCGTTTGTAATACATATTAATTAAATACGTTAAAGTTGTCTAATCTTTGTAATTTTTTTGTTTAATTAATCACTTAATTCACAATATCATCATTGATACATGAATACCTTCCACCTACATAATTAGCTAACAATTAGAACCATCATTATTTTTTACCTCTGTTATTGTTGTTATTATAAAGTTCTCCATAACCCTCCAAAATGAATAAATAATAAATCCTAAATTTTCAGCCAGATTCTCTCTGATGGGGTTGTTTCAGATCTGAACCCCAATAATACTGCCCTCTTTATTATTATGTTTTTTTTATATATATAATATTAATGCATCTGCCCTACTGCTTTGGAGCTGCACCCAACCCATAAAAAGAAAAACCTAACAATTCCAAAAAAATAACACACAAACTTACAATCTTAACCAGCAAGTATCAAAGAGTTATTCAACTTTGGTATTTTTAATTCACTTTCTATCCAAAATTTCCATTTGACTTTATAGTACATTTAAGACACATTAATGTAATTGTCTTGCATTAATTCTTCTCTTTAAAAAACCCTTATGCAGATTCTCTCTGCTGCATAAAATATATTAAGTATATGTATAAAAGTAAAGTTGATGCTATTTGTAATTATATATTATGGGGGTTTATGTTGATCCAAATCATATAGCTAGCCTACTCCCTGGGAAAGAATATCTGCATATAATAAAATCCATGAGCTTAGCTTCATATAATTGAGGCATTTCATGTTAATTAAAGGTTTTAATTAATACACATTTTAAGCATTAGATTGGGATGGGTGGTGGTTAAAAAAAGTGTTTAAAAGTAGGTTAGAATGTGGATGTGAAGTGGGATGCGTGGATCATGTCGGCTTAGACGCCAGCCATAATTTATTAAAAAAATTACCAAATGTTAAAGAATAAGACACCATTCACATATTGTTTTTTGTTTTTTTTTTTGAGAAGAACCATTCACATATTGTTAAAAGCTCGATTCAACTTAATATGTAAAGAAGAAAAAAATACGTATTCGTAGACCCATAGTTAAGGCCCCGTTTGATAACCATTTGGTTTCTTGTTTTTGTTTTTCAAATTTAAGCCTATTTTCTCTCAAATTTCCTATAATTTGTTTCATTCTTTTTACCATGTATACATATTTCCTTAAGTAAGTAGGGGAAGATCAACCAACTTTTAAAAACAAAAAAAAATAGCTTCCCAAAGTTTGTTTTTGTTTTTAAAAGTTGGTTAGTATTCTCCTACTTTCTTAAAGAAAAATTGATAAATGATAGAAATGATTGAGCACATTGTAGGAAATTTGAGAGAGAATAGACTTAAATTTGAAAAACAAAAAACAAGAAACCAAATGGTTATCAAACGGGGCCTAAGGGATCATATTTTTCGTTTTTTGTTTTTTGTTTTTTATTTTTGTTTATTTTACTTTTATTTTTTATATTTACCCGTTTGTAAGCACCTTGACTAATGTCATAGGACATATCGTCAGATTCTATAACATTTGAATGTCAAAGAAACTCGTAAAAGATTAATTTTTAGGTAGAATAGATTGAACTTATCATTCAAGCACCCCAAAACTCTCTTTGACCACTTGATCTACTCCAAGATGACTGAGGGATCATGTTTTATTATATAGTCCAGCAATAATAATTATTATTAATTTTTGAGGTTGAGGGATGTGATCTCATCATCAATGATACACAGCCAATTTCTGATGCTAGTTGAGGAAATCTCTTTTTTAAAAATTAAAAAACTTACAAAATATATAATATATATATAAAAATACAAATTAGTGAAAAAAATTACAAATACCGATTTTAGAAATCAAATTTACGATTTGAAAATTGATTAACACCAAACGAAATAATCAATCGCACTAACAATTCATTACTTACGTAACTTATCAATAATATTAGTTTTACACAAGAAAATATGGGCGTTGAATGGTTTGAATCTTCAGGGTTTTCCGAGGTATTAAAATTTTCATTTAGTATGACCAAGACATAAGTGAATGGGACAAAACAATTATTTTATGCAAAGTCGGAATGATGGCTCAGATACTTTAAATGTTTTTCTTTTTTATTTTTATAGTTCTAATGCGAAATTAAAGCCGTCACCCCTAGAAATTAACATGACTTAATTTGTTAAACTATTTATCCGAGTGCAATCACGTTTGTTCCTATGGAAAATATCGGTGACTTGTTGGATGGGTTGTATTTCATTTCAGCTTCAAGATTATAAATTTATTTTGAAAATTGATATTAACTCTTTTTTATTCAAAAATAATAAATAATAACATACCTATAATGATCACATATCTAAGTATTAATTTCCTACAAATTTTTTTAGTATCTAATTATTGTAGGATTAGAGTGTACGAAAACGGGTTCAGACAGTCACAATTATTAAAAAAAAAAAAAATCATTTAAGAGTAATAAATAATAATATACCCTTGAACTCACAAACTTCAAGCCCCCAAAAACTTCAACCAACCAGTTTATAGATATTTATACTTGACAAATACTTCAAATGCAAGCATATATACCATATATTAAGTTGTACATATATTAAGTTGAGTTAAAATGATTTAAACTCAAAAAATAATATATATATTTTACGTCATAAGTAAAAAAAAAAAAAAAATTTGAATATTAATAATAAATTTTGGCTAGTTGAGATTAACCAAACTAATTTTAAGTAAGTTAATAACTAAACTAACTTTAAAAATTTTCATTTATTTAAACTCAATTCAATTCGATAAATTGATAATCCAACTTAACGTGTGAAATAAAGTTGGAGTATTTCGGATGATTGAAGTTACTAAAATTATAGGGCTATATTTAATCATTTTATATGTAGTCTTTAACACATTGGAGAAAATTTATAAATTTATGGGTTGTCTTCCCTTTCTCCCTGTACTCAAAGTTACAAGATGAGACCAAGGGTTCCTAATTTTAATTAACAACACCATAACCCACCTAGGCCTTTTCTTCTATTTCCACATATATATAAATAACTAACATATTCAATTACATGTTACAACCAACCCCTCTTAATTTCTTTTACATTTCTTTTTGTGGGGAAAAAAAGGACTTCTCCTTTTTATTTCCTCATAGTCCAATTCTTTAACAACATTTAGCACTGCCCTGCCAATGAAGGTCTCTTTTTCCACTCAGCCAAGCGCTGCAAAAAGTACATAACCTACATTCCAAAATTAAATCACAAACTATATTCTAAAAACTAATGACATTATTAAACATTCATCAAATTAAACTATATAATAAATATGTGTACTAAACTTGCCTCAGAAGGTTCCCTTAGGGAATAAGAAGCACTCGTCTCCTTTGGAAACTTCGACACAAGAATGCCAAACCCTTGTCCTTTCTCCCTTATAATCTGCTCAATTATGAAATTTCACCACTTAAAAAAAAAAAAAAAAAAAATTATATCTGCACTCTATAGCAAATTTCCTACTCTACATTACAATTATAGCAACTTTTTAAAAATATTGCAAATATAGCAACATTTTTTTGATGGAGTCTATCAGACACTATTGATGGAGTCTATAAATCTGATTTTGCTATATTTGCAAATATTTTCAAAAAATTGCTATTTATGCAAATTTTTTACATTATTGTAATATATATATATATACAAATTCCCCATAATTATATGATAATATATTAATTAATATACCTTAAATGCGTCTTCATCGGTTCGATCGTCGCCGATGTATATGGGAAAAACGTCAGAACAATTGCTAAATCCTGTTATTTAATAATAAAAGTGATAATTATATGCATGTGCATTTTATTAATTTTAATTGGTAATTAATTAATTGAGGAAAAACAAATTATAACTCACCCAGTGATTCCAATAAAAATTCCAAGGCTTTCCCTTTGTCCCACTTTATGGATGGACGGATCTCTAATACCTGTATTTAATTAATGTATTGTATAGTGATAATCATAATAGAGAATGTTATAAAACATAGGACAATTTCATTTCAATAAATAAAACATAAGATTTTTTTTTTCTTTTCTTTTTGTACCTTTCTTCCTTGGGTTATTTGAAGCTTTGGGAATTTTTTCAACACAGATTTAACCTGCTGGGCTAATTCACTCCATTTCTGCATTTTTCATAGAAGACAAACAAGTGAATAAGTTTACTTTAGGAAATTAGAGGGAGGAACAGTGTAAAAAGGTTAAGGATAGTGACAATAATGAAAATGATTTTTTTTAGTTCGGGAAAGGGCACCATAAATACTACATGATACTATCATTCATTGTTAGGATCTCACATCGAAAAAAAGTAGAGATCTCATAGCATTATATAAGAAAAGTGGACTACTACTGAACACTTCTAAAATGGTGTTAAAACTCATAAAACTCAAACGAGTATTTGATCCGACTATTTATGTCTATACTTTTAATACTCTTTAAATAAAATAATAGTCAAATACCAATTTTTAAATTGAATTTGTAGAATTAAATTAGATTACAATAAATCAACTAAGCCAGTGCGTCATCAACCCTTTCGATAAATGAATATTAACGACAAATTTACCTTTTCTTCCACACAGCGAAAGTGAACAGAGAGACAGAACTTGTTGTTCTCCACCTTTGCTCCTGGAGTTGATTTGGTTTTTTCAACTAGCTGTTTATAAACCTAAAGCAAAAAATAATAACAATAAATAAATAAATCTGAAGATCTTAAAGGAGAAGAGTTACTAAGTCATAAATTCATGATTTTTTTTTTTTTTTTTGATAATCATAAATTCATGATTATTAAATTATACAGATATTATAGAACTTAATCTTTGTTGTAAAAAACAATAATAATAATTACCTCATTGATCATGGGAAGAAACTCATTGGCGGGTTGTAAGAGAACTGATTGGGCACACTAAAAGAGCAAAAAAAGAAAATTAAAAAAAAAAAGAATATGTGAGGTGGAAGTGGTAAAAAATAAAATAAAGCACAAATTCACTTTTTTGTAATTGGAATCTTTTGTCGGTCCTTTAATGTCCATTCCATGGCTTCCGGCGTAATACAATTCTCCTAATCTTACAAATCCATAAACCTGCAAATTCAAATGAATCCATATTTTATTTAATTTCATTTATGGAAACTAAATATCATTTAATTTTGTCGATCCAAAATCATGAATTTTAATTAATTTACCTTCTCTCTACGCCGCCCACTCACTATTGCGGTGGGGAAGTTTTTGGCTACTTTTTTAACCGTTTTTCTCATCTGTTTTAATAATATTTTGGAAAGTTAATAATAATAAAGAGTAAATTACATAATTTCTAAAACATGTTTTTTTTTTTAATAGGTATAATAATGTAAGAAATTGACCGCATCGGACATGAAGGCTCGATCGGGGTCGTCCACGATTGGGGAAAGTGTTCCATCGTAGTCAAGAAATATCACTACTTGTTTCCCTTTTGAACCCTCAAATATTTGCTCAAACTTCTCCAACGCCGAAGGGTGGTGAAGCTGTTGCATTCCAATAAAGTCAAACATATAGTCTTATTATTATTATTTATTTATTTATTTATTTTTAGTACTAATTATCACCCACAATAATTTCATACTAATTATCATTAACAATAATTGATGTGTAAGAATCATCCACCTATTTTTAAAAAATTCACTTTTGGATATGGAATCTTCGATGTACTTCTAAAAAAAATAGCATTTTTTGATTTAACAATCTTGAATTAAATCTTAACTTCATTTTATTGGACAGAATATGAGTTTGAACGGTAATTGACTCTAATATCATGGTAGAGAATATAGACATTTATTTCAAATCCAACTTGCATGAATATAAAATAATAATAATAATAATAACCATTATAAAATGGCTCAATTAGTTGTACGATGAGACGGTATGTCACATAACATTAGTTGAGATGTGTGCAAGCTAATCCAAACAGTCATAGATATTTTGAAAAAAACAAAATGATGAAATCGAAAAAGGAAGGAGTTAGAGGACGAGAGATTTGACCATCCAAGAGGCCTGATCGTCGGAAAAAGAAGAAGCGGGGTTAATGCGAGTGGGAGACGAGGCCCGCATTGAGTCGACCCAAGTGTTGATTTTAGCGTCCGGCTGCAAGAATTTAGTGGACCGAGAAATGGCGATGTAGCCAGCCGGTGGCTTGTGGGCCGTTGCTGCTTGGAAAATGTCCGAGTTTGATACGGTCACGGTTATCGCCATGTTTATGCTTGATTCCGATAATACCACATTCGGGTTCGTCATTTGATTTTTTTTTTTTTTTTTTTTTTCACTGCCAAATAAAACCCAATGAATAATTGAAATTAATTATCCTTAGTGTATTAAGGGAAAAAAAGAGAAGGAGACTTACAGGTGTTTGGAAGGAAGAGGAGGAAGAGAGGGGAGAGAATCAAAGGGGTGAGTTGAGTGAGAGAAAGGAGAAGGGGATTGTTTTCATTTATAGGTGAGGAGGAAGGTAAAGGATCGGCCCACTTTAAAATCTAGTGGGCTCCTCAATATGTCCACACTTTGAGGATGTGACTAGAGAATGGCTTTTTCGTCTTCGACCCCGCAATCAATAAAATTTTTGGGGAGATCAATGGCATGTTTGGCTTAGAAAGGATGAGTTGAGTTGGGTCGGGTTGGGATGAGAAAAGAAGATAAGAGAGAATAAATTTATGTTTGGGCAAATGATAGTTATGTTTGATGTAATAGAAAGAGAATGGTTGAAGTTTTTATTTAAATAAAAAAATTGATATTTAATAGTTTTTTAATAATAAAATTATGTTTGATGGGATGAAAGAAAATTGTTAAAATTTTATTTAAATAAAAAAAATAGATATTAAGTAATTTTTTAATATTTAAATAAAAATGTGAGATTCACCATGGAGTTGAGTAGAAGTTGGGTGAGCTTATGGAAGTTCATGGGGCAAACATAAAATTGGTCCATATTCCTTCCCAACTCCTCATTTGTCTATAGGCCAAACGTGCCCTAATTTCTTCAAAGAAAATTTTTCCCATTTTTTATTATTATTATTATTATTATTTATTTTAATATTTACATATTCTTTATAAAATTTTCAAATAGTTAGTTCTTTTTTATTAGTATATATATATATATATATTAATTTTTAGTTAGATAGTTGACTATTAACGATAAATATTTTTACAAAAAATGATTTATCTAAAGATTAAATTAATAAAATGAGAAAATAAAATAAAATTTTACCAAAAAAAATGTGCAAATACATAAATATATGAATTGAGAATACATTTTTCATTTGAATTCTTGTTTAGCTCGTGTTAAAATTTTCTTCTATATTCACTCCTTGATTAGTTCCTAAACCTAGATTTAGTTGGGTGGGTCTTCATGAAGAAAATGAATATTTGTATATTAATAATATGGTGAGAATTTCCAATATTTTCAATGTAGGAAAAGATCATGAAAATTTCAACATATTATTTAGGGTGGTATCTCTTTAAACTAATTCCAAATTTATAGACCAAAATTTTCCCTCTCACTTATACCTTAATGCTTAGATTGAATCGAAATTATCCACTTCAATCTTTAATAATATGAGATTTCAATTCCATACATATGATTTCAAAAGAAGATGGCTTAAGTTTCCATCCCTTTCTTTCCAAACCGCTACTTCTGGGCTGTCTCCACGTGGCCAACATTCTGTTTTCCAAGTCAAACTAGCTGGTTTCTGCCACGTCGCTATTTCTTTAATCTCATTTTTCTTTTACTTTTTTTTTTGTTAAATACTACATCTACAATAATGCTCCACTCTTGCGCTTTAATCTATTATTCTTCTTCTTTTTAATTTCAGTAGTAGAAGGAAAATTCCACGATTACAAATTAGAGGTGTATAAACAAATCAACAATCCAAACAACTTGAATTATCTAACTCAAATTGTAAGGGTTAGGTGAGTTATAATTTTTTTGGGTTTGGATTGAGTTATGATTTTTATTATTTTTGTTAATTTGGATTGATTCTTGGATTGACTAATTTTTGGTTCATTCAACTCAACTTAACCCAACCTAATCCGAATTAAGAATATTTTGTATATATATATATATTGTGTGTATGTAAGATAAATTAATAAGATAGGCTCTTAACTTACGTATGGCTGTACAAAAAACCCGCCAACCCGGCCATCCCAAACTACCCAACCCAAATCGTAAGGGTTGGGTTAGGTTGGGTTATAAATTTATATGGGTTGGGTTATGATTTTATAATTTTCGTTGGATTGAGTTGATTTCAGGGTTGACCAATTTTTGGCTCGTTCAACCCAACCCAATCCAAATTTAAAAAAAAATATAAAATAAAATAATTAAATAGATAGAAGAATAAGAAGTTGAACTAATTAACTAACCTACACGGTTTAACCTATCAAACACTAACTAAGAGTTAACTGTGTAAAGAAACTTATTACAATAAGACTAATATTAATACATCTAGTATTGCATTACGTCTTTTTCTTTTTGATAGCAAACCTTTATGGTGGATAAGGGCCAAGAAAATAATTCATTAAATTCAAGACCTTGTAGTTTGAGTTTTTATTTTCTATTTCCTAAATGGTTAATATAGCTTCACAATTTATAATAGTGCATTTTAAACTTTTATACAACTCCACTACTAAACTATAATGATTGAATATGTACTAGCAATATATAGATTCAAATGTATATAGTATCATACTTTTTTTATTATTATTTATTTACGGGATACAAATTGAATTTTTTTATAGAGGAACAAAATAAAATAATACAACCCGCGAATTCAACCCATCCAACCCAAAAATATAGGATTGGGTTGGGTTGGGTTGGGTTGCTCTAATGCACAGGGTGTAGGATGGGTTGGAGGATGAACTAACCCACAAATTTGAGTTGGTCCTAAAAAGTCCCCTAACCCAATCCAACTCGGACCATGTACACCCCTACTTACTTGTACACCTTCTAAAAAAATTTATATACACTAATAAGATAGATAAGATAGGTAATAGGTTGAATTACACTAGCATATTCTATTTAAAACATATTTATGAATCAATGACTTACCTTAAAGAGAAAAAACAAAAATATTATAATTTGAGAATCCACCACAACCCTAAATATAAGATTGGATTGGGTTACGCTAATACATGTAAACAAATATTCTCCGGTGTCTGTCCTAGGGACGGACGTGGTTACCTTATTTCAAAAAAAATACATGTAAACAAATATTGTTATTTGTTATTTTATTATTATTTTCGTTGTTGTATTATTGTTAAAGATCTTTCTCGGTAACTACAAGTTGTTAGCTTTCTTTGTATTTGTGTATCAAAGCTATTATAAATAGGCTCATTGTAAACTCTTTGAGGAATGAAATTATTCATTCAATTTTCTTTCTTTGTTGGTATCATAGCTGATAGATTCACGTCAGTTTTTTTTTTTAACATCAAACAGCCATTACATATTATCTAATATTTGTAATTTCATTCCAATTTGTCTTGACTCTACGAATTATATTCAATGAAAAGTTCAAATCTCTGCAATCCTCCAACTGAATGCCGTGTTCGATCACATTGATGGCACCAATGTACAACAAAATCAATATCTCCCCATTTCAACTAACCAGCCTGCAGAATCCTCATCAATTGTTCAAGGAAGACAACTAAATTCAGATTATTTGCAATAGACTTAGAACTTACCGAAATCAAGCAATTATCACTTAAATCAATCAACTTTAGATAAGTTGGTGAATTGACCAATCCAAAAAATTGAACTGATTCAAAAAGTTTATCCTACCTTTATCCAATCTGGACTATGAACACCCTTTTTACAAACTAAAAAAAGAAAAACTGTCCAACCCATTCATTTTATATTGTTTTTAAATTCACTATTTGATAGATTATCATAATATTTTAAAATAATTTTTTTTTTGTTTTTGAAACAATTTTAAAATGAATTTAATTGAACTGTATTCATTGATTACAATATATATTTTTTTGAATTGCAAAATTATTTGTTCTAGACTCAGCTCTATTATAGGTAGATTTATCATGATTAAGTACACGGCACAGTGTTGATATTAACTTTTAAAATGAAATAATAGGCCTAACTAATAAGTATCTATAATGAAATTATTACATTATAATAGTCAATTGATTCTCATACAATGATATACTAAATTTATTGAGCTAGTACTAAGAATTAAAATTTTTAGCTATCATGAAATATCTTGTCCGATTTATGATTCGTTCAAAAACATATGTATACATGGAAATATATCAAATTTATCCAGGAATTTTTCTATTTGTTCAAATAATATGATTCGGCAAACTTCAAAAGAAAAATGGTTAATTATATCATCATTTAAAAATAAAAATAAAAAAACTTTTTTTCTGGTGCATACGGTATTAGCGTAATGCCAAACTATTCAATAATTGAAGTAAAATTTTCAAATCAATATGGGAAGATATTATCTAACACCTCTATTCAGTAAGAAATTTACTTTTTTAAAATATTATGATCCTTGTGCTATTGCGTTAATTAGATATCGTTTTTTTAGATTACAATAATTTGAAGGGAGAGATTCGAATTTAAAGACCACTTGATCATTAATTGTAAACTCATACCCTAGAGCTTGTTGGCGAACATCGTTTTTCAATTGAGTTTGAATATTATATGCTTCTTGCATATTTTCTCTTTTAATGAAGTGACTATCTTTATAAAAAAAAAAATTATTATTATTATAAATTGTGGTTGATACTCATGTAGGGTTAGACTTTCCAAAGCATTACAAGCTATTGTTGGTGATAATATTGGCTTCACCTATGCTTTTAGAACGGTATAGCTACCAATAGAGATATTCATTTTTCTCGCGGGGAATCTTCGATTAGACGGGGAATGGGGCCGGAGACGGGGAAAGAAAATTCCCTGTTGGTTAAACGGGGCTGGGGATGGGAAAAGAAAATTCGCTATTGGCTAAACGGGGCCGGGGAGGGAGAATGCATTCTCTATCTTCATTTACCCGATGTATGCCCTGTTTGTAATTTTTTTAAAATATATATTTTCTCTCCTTTTACTCCTTTGATTTTTAGAAGAAAAAAAAAATATTGGTGAAATTATGTATTCAAATGAATATAGTTGAAAGTCTATCAAGAAGTTAATTTCACGTCAAAGTATTAATGTTATATTTGGTATTTGGTCTCTGTAATAGTTTTGTATTTTGTGATTATTTTCTGGCATAGGCTTACTGTTTGGTTCAATATCTCTCTCAACCTTGTTTAGTGTTTTTTTTCTCTGCCTCCATTATCTTTTATTGTTGCTTTCTTATGAGGCTTCCATACGTATAAATACATGTCATTAGTTTGGTAAATGATTTTCCCTTCGTCCCGTAGGTACTGAACTTCATTTTAGTTTTTCTCTCCAAAAGGCTTTTGTTATTTCCTTTCATTTCCATTGTGCCAAGCCTTGTTAAAATTTGATAAAGATATATATATTTTTTTAAAAAAATTACTTATTAGAGATTATTGTAAAAAGTATATAAAAATGAGAAATGAAAAAAAATAAATTGAGGAAAATTTCCTAGGGAGAACCCAATTCTCGCCGGGAATCTCTGCCCCGATCACCCCCGAAAAAATATGGTGAATTTTGCGAGGACAGGGAATGATTTTGGTGACGGGGACGGGGAAGCCATTCCCCGACCCCGCTCCGCCCCGTGGAGATCTCTACCTACCATCTCTATATATTCTTGAGTTTTTTTTTTTCCTCATCAATGAATTGAAGTATTTTTTTTATTTAAAAATGCATTTATTCCATTAAAGAATCAAGTTTCCTTGGTGTTAGTTTTTTCTAAAAAGAAAATGTGACACTTAACTACTACTTTTGAATTTTACCTAACACAGCCTACAAACACCCCTAATAAAGCATTCATATCAAATTATAACATTGGGAAATATTTTCAAGAATAACTTAAATGTCATGAGTTTTTCTGTTCTTAAAATAATAAATAAATAAGTCAATTTTCCTCAAATTGGTGATTTGTAAAGGAAGGGCTGTTTTGCCATAAACACCAATGTTAGGAAGGGTTGGAAAGATAACTAAAATATTATATATGAATATGAGTGCGTTTTTTATAAACAAGGTCAGAATTCAAAATCGCCCCTTGTAAAGGCCACCAAAACAATTGGAAAAAAATATATATTTCCAAAACAAGAACAATTTCATGAAAAATACAGTTTCCATGTATCTTTTGTTACACCTAGGAGCTACATGCATTGCATTTCCCATCAAATTAATTCATGACCATTATTGTTGTTATTTTTATTTGTCATTTTTTCCATATTTGGTAAACATCAGCTCAATAATTAAATGTCCTGACCCTTTGCATCAAATCTAGCTATTTATTAGAATATTAACATTTTAAAGTGAAATTAGTATTTAGAAATAAAAGGTAAAGACTTAACACACCTATGTCGAATCGACATATCAGCGAGACTTTTTCAAGATGGTTTATTCGGAGGGTAGGGGGCAACAGTATACCTACCTAGCTAGGCTAGGCTAGCTTTACTTTATTTCATTTTTAATGTCACACAATTAATTCATATTGTATTGTCAAAATAATAATAATAATAACGTGTTTGAGTATGATTTCTAAGTGCATGTTTGGTTAGAAAGGAATGGAATGGGATGGAAGAAGATGGGAAGAGAAGAGAAGAGAAGTGAGAGTAAATTTATGTTTGGTGGGAAGGGAAGAAAAGAGAAGTGATAATAAATTTATGTTTGATGGGATATGAAGTGAAGTGTTGAAGTTATAAATGATTTATAAGTTTGCAGGCCAAACATGTAAAAGTTGATTTCCGCTTCCCTCTTTAACTCTTTCCCATGGGCCAAACATGTTCTAAGGATTCTTCACAAAAAATAGCGGGAAATGGAGTGGTTAAAGGTGAGGGAGAAATTAACTACTCGTTTAAGAGATTGATTGTTAAGAGTGGTTGGAGTAATTAACAACTTGTTTGAAGATTGATATTATTACAACTTGTTTGAGGATTGATGTTATTAAACAACTTGTTTGAGGATTGATGTTAATAGTGGTTATTTTTTTATTTTTTTTTTTTTTTTTTTTTTTTTTATGATGGTTAGAGTAATTAAGTACAAATTATGTTTTAAAATAAAATAATAATTATGTGTCTATGATTTATCTTTAAAAACATTTTTTATATTTTAGTTCATTGATACACATATATACTATTAAGGTATAACAAAAAAAAGTTATATAATATCGAATTATCAATCAACTTTTAGTATTATATTTTTTTTAATAAACATATTTGTAACATGAATTAAGCAAATAATAATAAATTTTAAAATTTTAAACTAAGTTTATCATTGAATTTACCGTTAAAAAATTAATTATTAACTCGAATATTTACATGAAATTTGTAAAAAAAAATAATCCTAAAAAAAAAATTGTAAAAAATATATTCTTCTAAAAAATAAAGAATGCTAGTCTTATTAAAGAAGTAATTATTACTTTTCATGACAAAGAGATGAAAGCAAAAATAAATAAAATATATTTATGATCGAGATTGATAGAGAACGCTTAAACTAGAATACTTATTGAAATATCTCAATTCTACAGTCTAAGAATAAGCTAGTACCTTGAATATATAAGAGAGTGAAACTCTGATTTTCGATTGTAAGAAGAAAAGTAAGCAAAAGATATTACGAAGTAAAATATTTGTTGCCTAACTTTATTAAATTTTGTTTCATAATAGTTTAGTATGTATATATATATTAGAAAAATTAAATAACCTAAGTGTCATTTTAGTCCATACTTTTTTTTAAAAAATAGTATTTATTGTTAATTTATTTCAATCTTTCATTTGCATTTTTTTTTCTTATTTAATTTTTCATAATTTTAGAAATATGTGTACATCAAACTTTTTTAAATTTTAAAAAACAATATGAGACTTTTTATAAATAAAATTATTATTATTATTTCATAATTTTTATAAAATAATTCATTTTAAGATGGTGTTCTCGTGGAGTGAAATTGGATTACAATTCATCGACCAAACTTACATGCCACTAATTATTATAATAGAGTTAAAATTACTTTCAAAAAGAAATATTTGAGTATTAATGAAAATAGAGGTTGAATGATAAATTTGATGTGAAGTTTGATGAGGTTTAATATAAAATTTGATGGAGAGTTTAAAGAGTGATTAAAAGTGGTTAAGAGAGGTAGTTTACTACCAAATACATACAAGATCTTTTGTGGTTGTTAAACCAATCCTCTTTCTCCACAGAACAAACATACCCTTATAAAATGGAGTTACTATAATAGAAAAAGTTATATTTGAGTACAATTTCTTATAATATAAATTAAGATAACATGTGTTTGAAGCTAATATGTGTTATAATACAAAGATTTGTCATATATCTATGCATATAACATAGAATTTTAGCCCAACCATAGCCGATGAATTATTATAGTTAGATTTTTTTTTATTATAGACGATCTAATGTAATTATTTATTTAACAATTTCTACCTAATTGACTTTATGAAAAAGATAGACAAAAAAATCCTCTATATTAATCACATATTTAATTCATTTAGTTGAACATAACAACCTTCCATATATCAAGGTAAATAATATTCTAATTAGTCCTAACTAGTTGAGCGAGATAGTGTTTTAATATACTAATACAACTAATTGCTTCAAGCCCAAGGGATTGATTAAGATCAATTAATTAAAGCTCGCATCCACACCTAATTTAACTATAATTCTTTCTCTTTTTATTCTTAATTAGTTCTGTTGTATTTATGCCTTGAACGCATTGATGACCCTGCGATTAGTAGTCGGTGGTCTCGCTGACCGCATCCGCATCCGCATCAGCATCAGCATCAGCATCAGCATCCGTCTCCATATCCGCATCAGCATCTGTTTTCCGCCCGCGTTTTTTAATTAAATTTACGCATCAGTAATTAGGGTTTCATGAGGGTGCACTACAAGAAAAAGAGTCTATGGCGACGGAGCTTTGCGTCGCCATAGACTTCGTTTTCCGTCGTCATAGCCTATGTCGACGGAATAGTTTTCGTCGCGTGATGCGTCGCCATATGTCCGTCGCGATAGCCTATGGCGACGGAATCTTGCTTCCGTCGCCATAGGACTTCTACGGCGACGAAAGAAGATACGTCGCCTTATAAGGTCTATGGCGACGGAATTCTTTTCGTCGCTGTAGATGGTCTATGGCGACGTATCTTCTTCCGTCGCCGTAGAAGTCCTATGGCGACGGAAGCAAGATTCCGTCGCTATAGGCTTTTTTTTTTTTTTAATTAAAATTTACTATAATATTTTAGGGTTTAAATGATTGTAAATTCATAGGGTTATGTTATAAATTCAAAACATTACAATAAAGT